>CM026201.1:21136412-21261412 GCA_014839995.1 Xenentodon cancila
TGCCTAGTTGGTAGCGAGATTTACGACTGATTCCACCAGTAAATTGGGTTCCATTAGGCAAAATCCAAGTGATCTCTGGCCTTGGTTGCCCATCAGCAGAACAATTGAGGACTGTAGTTTTCCCAGTAAGAGACACAATGCGTTCATTGAAAGGATTGTCGAAAATTGGCCTTCGGAGCATGCTGGTAACCTCCAGCTGCACTATCATAGCTGCCTCTCCCCCATCATTTCTTGCAATACAAATGAACTCTGCTGTATCGGTGGGCCGTACATTACGAATCTCTAGTGTTCCGTTATGGTGGACATTAATCCTGCTGCCAAAGTATGGTGCTCTTAGAAAGATGTTATCAGGCATAATCCAAGTTATTGTTGGAGTGGGATCACCCTGAGCTTTGCAGTCTATAAGTTTCCTGGAGTGCTTTGAGGCTATGTCTTTGATTACCGTCCTGTTCTGTTTGTAGCCATTGATCACTGGTGGATTCCCATCAATGTCCAACTTAAAAACCTTTCTGTCTTCTCCACCAGGATTACGAGCTATACATACATACTCCCCTGCTTCATTTAACTTGACATCCCTGATATCCAGGGATCCATTTACATGCATTAAGTATTGTTCATTTGATGCAGCTATTACGTCATTAGTGGGAAGCATCCAGAAGATCTTGGGTTTGGGCTCTCCGAGTGCTTCACAGTCAAAGCGAATTTTCCCTCCAGGCTGCACCCTAGCATAAGTCTGGCTAGGCTGACGTATCCTGGGGGCAGCTGTCACCACGGTTACATGTACATGCATCTCGTCTTTTCCCACTTGGTTTTCAGCATAGCAGGTGTAGTCTCCTTCCTCTGATATACCAACCTGGACAAAATAAGAAAAGCATTAAACTTAAATATATTTTTGTATGTTGCGTTCAGGCTTATGGTTAATGCAAAAGCATACCTGGTTTAGATAAAGTGTTCCATTGTCAAACAGTGTATGACGTGCTTGTCCTCCTCCATGGCTACCATCAGACTGCAGGGCACTGTTGATCATTGTACCATCTGGTAGACCCCAGGAGATCTCTGGCTTGGGTGCTCCAGAGGCCTTACAGTCCACTTTCAAGTCGTTGCCATAGGTTACCTTCTTTTTCACATAGAGCTTAGGTTCTATTTTGGCTGGCTTCATTGATACACTAACCCTCATACGTTGAAGATCATCACCAACCACACTTCGTGCAACACAGAGATAGTCTCCAGCGTCTTTATCACTTACTGTGTTTACGATAAGTGTACCATTATCCAGGACCCAAATTCTGTTTTCCATCCTTAAAAAAATACAAATGAAAGAAACAGTAAAGATTTTAGATATATTATAATAAAGTAAAGTATACATCAGTCACTGACTGATGCAGAAATGGAATTCAGAAGACTTTGGAAATATTTTAAAGTGCTAGAAATAAAAAGTCATTGCTGGACCCCCCCCCCCCCCTATTTTAACAAACAGGTACAAACATTGTCATGGGAAGAGGTTCATGGTTTTATGGACTGGCAGTTAACAGAAACTATTTGGGACTTAAAATAGTCTTCCAACTGCTTTCAATCAATATTAAAAATTAAGCATATATATTATTTAAAAAAAACTACTATTGGAACTAATAACATGAAGCTGGTAAAACTCTAGTACACCAAAATGAGTCTGTTAATCCCATTTCAACACTGAAAAGCACATCTTAGGTTTACAAGAAGTAGAGAGCTTCCAAAGTTAAATAAACTGGGTCAAACTATACATAAACGTTACTGGTCTATGAAATAATCACTTCAGCCTGTTTTGCACATTTTTATGAGACCAAAATACCAATAAATGTCCTTCGGTTCAAGCAAGTACTTGATCATAAAGTCCTAAATCATAGTATTACCACTTTTCTTTTTATAAGCTTTATACTTGACTGCACTTTATTGTGGAGCAGTCAAGCTAATTATCTTTTTCTCAAAATAATAACCCTGTCAAAGACAACCCGAGGGGGTTAATTAAAAATGGGATAAAAAAGTAAGCTTCTTCTGCAACCTTCTACTGAGAGTCACGTATGACATTTTCTGATTTCTCATTTTTTTAATTTTCTGTAGGTAGAGAAAGTTAAAACAATCTTTTTCTGCACAGAAAATCAGTTTAGAGTTTAGCAAGGGTATGGCAGCCTTATGTGGTTCAAAAATGTTTGACTTATTACCTCCAGAATGCTGTCAGTGTTTATTTTAGAGTTAACTGAAATGTTTTCTATTTGAATTCAACTTATGTTCTGTGCATTTAAGCCATTTAAGTAGAATTGGTATTTTTACCTGTTCCGATGGTCAACAACAGCTTTAGAAGGTAGATGCCAGATGATCCTTGGTTCAGGCTCTCCTGTTGCTGAGCAGTTTAGTCTTAAATGATCCCCATAAGACAACTGTGTCAAAGGGTCTGATGTCTTCACTATCTCAGGTGCAGTTTTCTTTGCCTCTACTGTCAGGATAACTACCCTTCGCTCCGAACCAGTAGAGCTAGTAGCAATACATTCATATTTCCCACTATCTGCTGGAGTTACCCCCATCATGAGAAGAGTTCCATTCTCATACAACGACATCCTTTTGTCACTTGTTCGTTTGTTAGCTTGAATCACTGATCCATCATAGAGAACCCAGTGAATAGTTGGTTGAGGGGTCCCATGGCCAGTGCAGGGTAGCCACATATTTTCATTTGTGCTCGCTTTCAATTGCTGACGTTTCTCCTCAGCAATGCCTGGAGGTGCTGCCACCACTTGTAGTCGGACTGTAGCAGTATCAGCTCCAGCGGGATTACTGGCTATACATTTATAATAACCTCTGTCATACACAGAGACATGCTCAATGATCAGAGTGCCCTCAGAAGATACTGATACTCTCCCCTTCCCTACATTTTGACCCCTTACTTGGGTCCGGTTAGCCAAGATCCAAGAAATTATGGGCATAGGTCGACCTTCAGCTTTACAATTCATCTCCACTGTGTGTCCGACATGAGACTTCTTTTCGCGCATCTTTGGCTCTAGGATACGTGATGGGTAGGCTACCACGGAGAGGGTGACAAGAAGTTTATCTGATCCATAATCATTCTCGGCAAGACAGAGGTATTGGCCACGGTCATTGATGTTGGCATTCTCGATGGACAGGGTGCCATTGATCCACACCTCAAATCTGCCCATTTTTTCTTTAATGGAATTAGTGCTTCCTAAGTGAGAGAGAGAGACCTTATTACAAATTACTCAGGAAACAATGCAGCTACTTATTAACTATCTCTGTTTATTATTTTTTTTAGCAATGTACTCATGTAGCAATGTATTTACAATGTACTATTATACACGATAAGAGTATATAACAGTATAATAGAACAATTAATGACATTGTGTATGTACCTGTGTTTGAGGAGAGGCGTTTCCAGGTTATAACTGGCTGTGGGCTTCCAACAGCCTCACACGGCAGATAAGCATCAGAGTTAGACAGAACGGTAAAGCTGGCTGCATTTCCCCCAATGATCCTTGGCTTGCTTATGACGGCTTTCGTCGTTGGTTCCAATTCTGTATTATGAGCTGTGGTAGCTTTATTGCCATTTACATTATTATAAACACCAGAGATGGAAATATGAATTTCTTCGTTGTGTGGAGGAGGGGTGTCATATTGCTGCTTGGCTGTGTAGACGGTCTTTGTTTTTGCATCGCCCCTTGCATTACTGCTTTGAATAGTAGGTCTGATTCTTCTTATTGGTGGAATGCGAGTGTTTTTGCCATTGTTCTTTCGTATCTGTGGTCTGATGTTGTTGTGGACTCTGGCATTAATTGTTGGGTAACTTTGTTTTGTGGTAACTGGCATCTGTGCTGTAGTAGGGCTATATGTCGTAGAGGTAATGAAAGGAGTCTTGGTAGTAGTGTATATTGAAAAACTGCCAGATACCAAGTCAAATTCATCATATAACTCAGTCTCTTCTAATGTTTGGTCCTTTGAAACAGCTACTGTTACTCTGTCCACTTCCCTCGATGTTGTGTATGAAGGATTGTAAAGGGAAACACTCTCTTGAGATTGTGAAGTTGCCTCAATTGTAGTTTCCATAACTTTTATCTTTGCAGTTGATGCCCCAGCAATAGTAGTAGGATTTGGTTTTCTGATTCCAGGTTTTCTGAATGGTCCCCTACCCTGAAAAGGTCTTCTTACTCGCCCCTGCTGTCCCCTTGTCTTACTAGGTCTCTGTCTGATTACAACCAAGTGATCAGGTAGTCCCCCAGACCCAGATAATAATACTTCATCAGGTTTTTCATCAAAATGTGGTTTGACTGTTGGTGGAGAAGGTAGCATCTGTAATTGTGCAGGTATTTTAGCAGTAGTGGAAGACATATGATAATGAGGTGAACTTGTAGTAGTTATATGGTGAAAACTGGATCCCAGCGTTGTCAATTCAAAGTCTGCTGAGGCCAAACCTCCATAATCATCTAATGAACTCTCTTTGCTCTGTTTGTGAATGGTTGGTAGCAGCAGCTCACTTGTAACTGGAGACTTTGTGGTGGTAGTGGGCAAAGCAGCAGGGGTTGTCGCTTGAGCCGTAGTTGTTTTTGGCAGGATGTAAGGCCTTTTTATCCCATTCAATATTTTTTGTCGTTCTCTGCCTCCAAACAACCGGTTCCATGGAATTCTTCCACGAACAACCTTAGATGCAGCTGTAGTGGTAATTTCTGATTCTTTTTTTGTGGTAAAAAGTGGATCAATTGTAGGATCAGTTTCAGGGATATCAGCAGATGTTATATAGTCTGTGGAATTCTCTGGTGGTGACTCAATACGGCTAAAAGGAGCATTTAAAGTAATGTAATGACCCTTGGTGGATGATGGAGTTTTTTGTGTAGAGCCAGGTTTCACTGTTTTGCTTAGAGAAGAAATGGGAGATACCGTTGATGTGACGAGCTGCTCAATAGTGGTCACAGTGCTCTTCATATGTTCATCATTGTCACAATCTGACAAGAGAAGATAACATGGACAGATTTATAGGTAAGTCAAAAATGATAAACACATGTTCTTCATGTGTTCATCACAGTTACAGTCTGAAGAATGGTTATTCAAGCAATGAACGTTCTAACACAAACTGAACAACAAACTGCTACATTATAATCTGTTGTCTCACCTGTGCTCAGTTCCGTTCGGTAAGGCATAGATGTGTTTCCTTCCCTTGTCATAGTGGGTTGTTTAAATCTGTTGATATAGGACTTTATGTCATTTATCCTGTTGGGTTTTATTATCCTCCTACGACCATGGAGGGTCCTCCTACCGCCCCTTCCTTTGGTGTGCTTACGTGGAATGATATGAATGTGCTGCTGAGAGATGATGGTGGATCCTGCAGACAGCCGTGGAGATTTTATTGTTTGTGTAGTATGGAAGGTAATCTCATCCTGCAGTCTCTCTGTGGTAGTGACTGCTGTAAATGTGGTCTGGCTTTCAGGATCTGTGTGGACAACTAGCTCCACTGGGCCTGCCCCATCCCCCATTGGTCTCACATCAGGGTCTGTAGTTAATGAAAGTGCTGTCCCAGTGGATGTTTCTGCCTCTGCATGTGGTTCTCCTGAAAAATGGAGTTGAGTTTCTTGCTCAGCATCCGTCACAGTAAGTTGTAGAGTGACTGGCTGTATTTTTGGAGTTGGCATGCTTGTCTTTTCCACCGTGTAAAACTCTGTTTTCTCTGCAGAACGTGGAAGGTTGGTGAATGTGGTCTTCATGGGTGTAGAATCTGACTGCATGTACATCTCTGGTGTTGTTGGGTTTGTATTTTCAGTCCTTTGACCTAAATTAATAAGACTCCATGCATTTTCTGTGCCAACATTTTGCTGAGCCTCTGTTGTTGCTAAAAAATGGGCTTGCTCTTTCTGTGAGGCTGTTATTGTTTCTGTAATTGACTTAACTAAACTTGGGACAGCAGTGTGATAATATTTAATTTCATCCTCACCAGAGCCATCAGAAAAGACATTTTGAGAGTTTTCATAATTTACCTGTTCACTATTGATGTCAGTATTTAATCTCGATCCACCCCGAGCCTTTTTCATAAATTCTGCAAATGTCTGTGGATCTACTTTCCTGGAAGCTTTATCAAAGACCCTACTACTCCAGATGTGTCTATTGCGAGCTACCCCCCTCCTTCTCTGCCCCAGTCTACTGCCAGAAATTCTTCCCTCCAATAATCTGGGTCTCAGGTAAGGCCGATTTGAGGGGATAGTCCTGGATTCTTGACTAGGTCTGCTAGCAGGACTGGAGGTGGGGTTCTCCCTGATGTTGGTTGTGTTTCCTGGCAAGCTAGAATCCATCTCGACCTCTGTCACCATCCCAGATCCCTCACTGTCCCAAACTGTTGCAGCCTCAAGTCTTTCTTCAGTGAGTGTCACCTGAGACACAAGCAGGTCAACTCCCAGGTGATTGGCAACCAAACACCTATAAAATCCTCTATCCCTCGCTGTGAGGCCCTGAATAAACAATGTTCCATTTTTGTAAACCTTTTTGTTCCCTTGAGACTTGTCCAGTACTGAATGGTCAGGGGAAATCCACGAAACGGAAGCTTCAGGACTTCCTGAGGAACTACAGTCGAATACTAGATTTTGACCAAGTGACTTTGAGAGTTGAAGACCATTGACCTCAACCTCTTCTACATCAGGAGAAAGGACTGTCAATCGAAATATGAGGATATCTGCATCCAGGTAGTTTGTGGCAATGCACCAGTAAAGGCCTGTGTCAGAAGCATCTGCACCCCGAAGGGTTAGCTTCCCCTCAGCAGTGATTATGATTCTCCCATCGTGGCTGGAATAAGGAGCTCGTACCTTACTTCCATCTGGTAAAATCCACTCCATCAAAGGCTTTGGTTCACCCTGGATTTGACAGCTCAACTGTGCTACACCACCTATGTTAAAAGAAGATATTTAATATATCAGTTATGTTTTGAACACATTACACCACTTTTGAAACTGTAAAGAAAAAAAATCACATTAATTAAGCATTTAAATATAGCTGTATTTACACTGTCATAAAGAATCACAAACCAGTTTTACATACAAGAATCTTTCAAGAAGAGATCCCTACCTGCAATTACGGTATGCTCAGTTTTGGTTTGATTATCTCGCTTGATCATGGTCCAAGCATAGCGCTCCCTCTTAGATGGTGTGCTTGCCACGCGTAAGTTGACCACAGACTGGTACTTAATGTGTAGAGTAGAGAAGGTAGTCGTAGTCCGGTCAAGCTGGAAGCTCACCTCTCCCTGCATTAACCATGGAGGGGAGGCTTTGATTTCAGCCTCAATATTTGTGGTTATTTCTTCCTCTCCATCCTTTAACTGGCTGTATTTGTACACCATTTCCGGTATTCTGGCCAACATTAAACCTCTCTCTAGTTTTAAAGGAGAGTCACTGTAAGCGGCCAGGATCTGCCACAGCTGGTGGATGTGTTCATAGTCAGCGTTACATACCAAATATGTCGTTATCACAGTAGTAAGTGCGGTGACATTATTTTCTTCTTCCTCCACCAACGTTTGTGTGAGATTTTCAAAAGCAGTGGGCCTCTGGACAGTGCAGGATAGACTGGCGTCATTGTGAAACTGGTCAATCAAGTTGATTTGTATGGAGCCTAAAGGGGCAACAAAGTCCTTGGGAGAAAGTGGAGTGAAGTCCCCCTCCTCCAGGCTTATGTTTTTCTGCTTTAGATGGGATTTGATCCAGGGTTTGGTACAAGTAAATGCACCAGCGTGGAGCAGGGAAAGACGTCTGCTGTGGTAGGAGGCAGGATTTTCACAAACAGGACAGAGCTGGCCTATCGGAGATCTCCTGTCCCGCTTGCATTTCAGCACACCTGGAAATTATTATCAAGGGGTTTCACATTTAATTCTTTGAATGGAGGAAATAAAAATTTACAGTTTCCACATTATAGTTCAACCAAATCAAAACTGGATAGTAAAATGTGTGAACCAGAAAAGATTATCATCACCTTACAAAACTGTAACACATGTTAATTTTGTCACAGCCAAACCATAAATTTGAAGTTCAACTTTTGTTCTTATATGTCTTCACTGTTGTCTGTGGCTGCTGTGATGAAAAGATAGGATCGCTGCCTCCTATGATGTTTCTGCCAAGATTAATATTTCCCTTTGGATGCATCTTTCTTCCCTGAGGTGCAATCACATGCGCTACCAGTTTTAAAGAGCAAAACATTCCACTTAAAAAAATAAGAGCCAAAACCTAATAAAATGCTAATGCAGCATGCTTAACCTGAAGATTGAAGTTCAAAAGTGAGATGTTCAGAAAGCCTAAAAACATGTTGCAACCGAACATTTCTCCAGATAGTTTTGTAAAGTAATATGCACTACCCACCTGCATTCCTCTGTGCCCACACTGAAAACCACTGCATATGGCAATCACATGACCAGGGATTGCCGTGGAGGAAAAGGTTCTCTAGATGACTGCAGCCTGACAAAATATCTGCAGGCAAAGTGGTCAGGAGGTTGTCTGACAAATGGATGGTTCTTACTGAGGACACCTTGAATACCTGGCTGTGTCTCAATGTGATGAATGTATCTGGGTGGAGCTGCTGGAGGCGGTTGCCCTCCAGGTGGACCAGTTGTAGGTTAGTCAGGCCATAGAAAGCCTCTGGATTAATAAACTCTATGTTGTTGTGGTCTAAGAAGAGTCTTTGTATCCTGTCCAGGCCTTTGAACATTCCTTTGTTGATTTCTTTAACTTTATTGTGTGACATCTTCAGGACCTGCGAGAGCGGAGTTTGTCAAAACAACAGTGACACATGACTTTTAATTTCAACACGCACATAACATTTTTGATATGGCATTACTTCTATTAAAATCGTCAGTGTAGGCTGAAAAAAAATGCAGAACATTTTGAATGAGTGTGAGCGCTGAATTAAACGACAAGAATGTCAAAGATTCCCATCCCTTTTTAACAGGCTCTGGTTAAGTATTTACAGTATTACGTATTTTTTTAAATATACATTTGTTTGTTTTGTACTGGTACTGGACTGAGCCATATAATTTCCAAAGGCTTGTGTGACTAGAGCAGATTTTTGATAGCATGAATAAATTGCTCATAAAAGACCAACAAATGGCTTTACCTGTAAAGACGTGAGATCTTGGAAGGCGCCGTCTTCAGTAGTGTGTATGGTGTTGCTATGCAGCAACAACACCTCCAACCTCTCAAGACCCAAAAGATCATTCTCTCTCAAGATGGTTAGACTATTGTACCTAACGGCACAGAAATGACAAGGGGACTTCAGCATTTCTCATTGATAGTCTCATATATATATATATATATATATATATATATATATATATATATATATATATATATATATATATATATATATATATATATATATATATATATATATATATATATATATATATATATATATAAAATCCAATATTATTTATACATGAATTGAGTAATGTTGTAATTTGGATTCTGTGATTACACAAATACCCATGTTTATCTTCTTTAACAGGTAGTAGGAGACGGGATGTTACAAGACCACATTTTAGTAGAAAAACAGCAGTTCTCCTCTTCCCATTATGATTCTTGTGACATGTATTAACATGTCATAAATGAAAATGCATACGTGTTGCTCACCGAGCTGCTGGCTTTTGCTTCAGAAAGTCAAAACCTGTTCTCAGAACTGACACTCCTGGTGCAAACAATTATAACGGCTAATTACATCAAACCTTGAAAGGTCATACATTTTGTTGTGAAAATATTTAGTTCTTGGTTGTGTTTAATGATCTAGAAGGGCTCAAAGACTGTGTTTGCGTATTACTGATATGTTTAACCCATTAGGAAACAAAAGATGATCAACCTTCATTTTAATTTAACTTTGGACTACTTATCTGACGACGTAGACTCCATCAGTAGTTTCTTTGTAAGGATAATGTCATGACTGCAAGCAGTTTTTGGTTCAAATCTCTTAGTATAATTATGCTTCCCTTATAGTATGCAGCTGTACAGCCTGCTTGACGCTGGAAGTGAACTGAACTCTTACCCGAGGTTAATTCTTTCCACAGCTGGTGGGAAGTGGCCAGGTATTGCAGTCAGGTATTTGAAAGAGCAGTGCACTTCACTGGGAGCATGACATACACATGATTTGGGACAGTCTGCACTTGACAGCTGTACAGCAGCCAGGAACAACAGAGCCCTCAGCAACCACCTTCGCAGGTATGAAGCACTGCAGACACACGCAATCATTGTGCACAGGAGTGGGGCTTCAGCTGGGGGATGCTACAATTGGACCTGGGCCATTAATGAAACACACCTGAAAACAGAGGGATGGCAAGTCGAGGCATTACTGCTGAGGTGATGAAAGAGGTCACATCTTTTGCCAATTAAAAGAACTGGCATGTCACTGTGAAAATACACAGTTACATGTTAAAATATAGCATGTTTTTAAAGTGAAAGGTCACAAGTATCTGCATAAAAAATAGAGTCTATGCATCAAAAATCAAGCAGAAAGATGTGCATTATGACTATTCTACTGTTACTATACATTAATCACTTTTTTTACACAATTTACTGAAAAAACAGTCAGAAAAAAGTGCTTTAGAATATTTTTCTGTCCATTTAATTATTGATAAAACTGATTGTTTTAACTGCACAATTTATATCTAGTTAATACATTTTGTTTTCAAAAATCACAATTTGTAAAGCAATTACTAACTTCTTCTGAGATCTAGTGGAGGAGCAGTTGAAAGTAGCATGAAGTGACTAAAAACAAAGCACAGATGGTCCACATTTACACTAAAGCACAGTACTTGAAAAGCCAATACATACTGTTATACTTAACCCCAATGATGGATAATTATAAGTCTTATCTATTAAGGTGTGACAGGAGCACTCATGTAAGATTAAAACGGTAAAAAATAACATGCAAAACTTATGAAAAAGGATGGGAGAAAAGCACATACAATGACATTTTAACCCTAAGAAAAATAATAATAATATCCAGTTATCCTTACCACACGTTAACAGCTGTAGAAAGTGGGCTTGCTGCACATGTAGAAATGTAAAAATCCTCATGAAAGTTTTTTTTATATCCACATTCAGTTGCAGTAGTTCTCCAGTTTGATCCCCTAGATGAGTCCACTGCGTTTGAAGAGCAGATCTGGGACCAGAGGCATTTCTGAGAGAGTGCCTGCAGCCGAGCGCACACTTCATCTCCTCCGCCCCCTGCAATCTGTTGTAATGCAATCTTAGAGCAACTTCCACTATAAACTACTCAGCCAGGAGCCCAACAAAAACACAGTTATTCCTTAAGTTAAATTACATGTGACAAAAGTGGAAATATCGCTTGTTACAAGCACAATAAAGTCTGACATCTGACCTATGTGATTTGGTTTTAGACGTATGCTGTGGAATAGTTTTTAATTTCAAAGCAGTTTGTCAGGTGGCCACTGAATGATTTTATTTTTAGTATTTAATCCTGACTCTTTTTTATAGCAATGCATATTTCATGATTCAATTTGGAAGTTGTATGACAATTGCCCGAAGCTGGCCAGTACCACAAATGTTTTTGTGAAAGTCTAGTCAGATGAAAACCACAACTCAGTCATAATGATCACAAGCACATGTGTTACAGATGATCCAAATACCCATTTTTCTTTTTTCTTGCTATTAAATAGGACATTTGAGTGCTTTGGTTTTGCTGGTGCGTTGTGTGTTTTTCATTTAATAAATTCTGCAACCCAAACATCATTCTCTGCACATGAAGTTAAATGTTTCCAGTTCTTTCAATTGATTTGTCAGATGCCAAGAGTATGTTTGTGGCGTAAACCTTTTCTTCACGCTCAGTTTTGTGTCACACTATTCATCTAAAAGTTTTAAACAGCGGCGTAGCGCCAACGGAGTATTTGCAAAATGTAAAACTCTTTATTCATAGCATCACAGGAAAAAAATGCACACACAACTTTCAAAACTCTTCCTCATTTCTCAAATTTTGTGTTATTTTGCATCAAACTTAATCCGTTATTGCCACGTACAATGGCCTCTGAACCACACGGCCAAATGTAACTTTAGTTGTGTTACTTTTACCCCAAGGGTTACGCAAAAAACAAATGTAAAAAATGAAAACCTGCAATGGAAACTGCTGTAATTTGAAGAAAAAAAAACAACAACTTCCAAATATCGCACAAACCTTTGTGTGCTTTCACAAGGTTGTTTTTAAGGGCGTTTCGATAATCATGACTCAGAGTGCTGGAAAGTGACGTAGCCGATAGTTGACAGATCCCTGACTAACAATTTTTATTGGCTTCTGTGTGTAATTGACTCATTTTGACAATCACCATTAACATTTTTCAATGACTTAATGGACATTGTTTATAGTTTACTGGTAACTGCTGTTACTACAGCTAAAACCAACCTTTTGTGCTCATTTTTGGCTTCAAAGTAAAGCTCCATGTTTCACCACGTCCATGCTGTGGAGCAAAAAGACATGCACTCACTTTGTGCAATGTAAACAAGCCATTTCACATCAGTGTATATATCACATTTATAGTCAAGCATTTTGTTTCTTTTTGTTTGTTCTTTTTGTTTCTTTAACATAAATTATTGACCATGACCAGACAATAAGGCTTAAGGAATTTAGTAGAACTGAGTAATAAAGTTTAATTATTAATGGGGGACATGAACAGAAAGTGTTGGGGGAGAGGGGGGCATAAGTACACATATTGACAGCAGCTGAGGCAAAATAGTAAACTTTGACTGATATAAGATGCATTCATATTTTGTGAAACTAAACTTTAGTTTACATGAATTATTTCTGAAAACTACAAAAAATAAAATAAAAAAAGATACCAAAACTGACAAGTTATATTGGTCTTGTAATTGTAAAAGGAATAACGAATCTTAACTATTTAATGTCTGAACCATTTGTTTTTGTTTTGATTGCATGTGGACCATGCAGCTGCAGGGGGCGCCAACAGCCACTAGGGGGCTCCAGAGCTGCTAGGTAAGTTTCGATGAACTGATTTATGGAGAATAAAAATGACTTGTGTTCTTCAGTAGCCAGCTAAGCCTCCTCACGTGTTTAGGGAAGGCTTTACGAAGTAAATATATGTAAATAAGCATAAGTAGTTTCCTGCAAAGTACTTGTGAGGTAAGAAATGTATGTTCTGCAGACAGGTATTAAGTGATGACTGATAACAATCACAGGAGGAGAATCATGGAGGCTTAAGTTGCAGAAGGGGCTTTTCAATCTTATGAAAAAAAAAACTGAAACAAAAAATAAAGAAAAAAAAAATCTCAATGGGCAATTTAGAGTATTTGTAAGTAATGTAAACTTACTTGTACAATGAAAGGGGGAAGTGGTGCCGTATAGAACGACTTTTTGCGCACATTTGCTGCTTTTGCAAAGTTGATGTTCTTGATAAGTAATTTTATTCAGGTCAGCTTGTATATCTAACATTCAAATTAAATCACAAAGGTAGACGGTTTCCTTCATATGTTGTAACAGATTGATGCATCTCTGAAAATCATGTTTAAAAATGGTTTTAACATAATTTAAACAGATGTTTTGCAAAAATAGAGACCCTAAACAGAATCTTGCTTTGGGCTTCTAAGCAGCCCCGCTTCGTGTTACAGGCCAGGTTGGTATGGTCCACGTCTTGTATCATCAGACACATAAACCAACAATTGTACCAACTATTGTGATTTAGGATTATTAAGTCTATCTTGTCAGACACTTCATCCAGTCCTGTTGAAATCAACACTAATTTTTGTTCCAACTTCTGTCTCTGCTGCAGTTAATTAGACTGTTTTCATCATTTGCATTTATTCATATCTAAAAAGGCCTTATAGTAATTCAATTTGATAGAATTTCTTGCCTATCCCAGTCAAAGTGTTCTGTATCTCTTATCGGAGCAGAAATGTTCTTCTAGGCAGACACATGATAGAGTTTACGATGTCTTGATCATCTTTATAACTGCAGAGTTAAGCCTCTTGAAATGGAAAATTGCATTGATAAGAGGATTAGAGGGTTCAGAATAGGAGCTGGTGGGGCGAGTATCGCTTATACCAGCTTTTATACCTGTCTGCATGTGCATAAAAATATGGCCAGAGCAATGTGATATGCTTGTTTGTGATTCTGCTGATCACAAAGTTGAGTGTGGTCCACTAGTTTTCTGGTGAAAGTAATTGTTTCACTTTTGACTTTAATGTGCTCCAGATGATGGAGCACAACAAGGGCAGTCGTGCTAGTCTTCAAACTGCAGTACGAAGACTGCTCTGGTTGTAAAGTAGTGTTCTTGTGAATTATTTATTTATTTACTTTTTTCCATATTTTGACTGATTATAATGTAGTTTCTATTATGTAAATTCCCTGTGCCTGCATAGATAATACATAAGGAAATGCTCAATTCGTGTTCTTGGGGAAGACACTTAACCATCACATTACTGGTGATGTTCTCATCTGAAATAATGGGCGAAAAAAGAAAACACTATAAATATAGAGTACAAAGTACATTAACCAGTACATAAAGAGTGAGCAATACTGTGTAAATGTTTGTGTGAACGACTTAATGAGAAACATATTTTAAAGCACATTAAAAAGTCTAAGCAAAGTGAAAATGCACCATATCAGTGCTGAGCATTTAAAGGCTCTTGCTTTATATTGCTCGTTGCTGTCAACATTTAGTGCAAGTTGAATTTGGTGCGGAGGGGCAGGTTAGCTGTTTAAAACAGTTAGGTAAACAGGGTCTGAGGAAGATATTTACTTACACTCAGTCATGACAGGGCCCCTCCACTGTGGGAGGTGAATAAAAGGAAGGGATCCGTTTTGGAGAAAATATCACCATGCAAGAGTCGCCCATTAGTCCTGATTCTAATTCATCACAGCTCAATTTCTTCTGTTTTGTGGAATAACAGCTATATTCAATTCAACACTTTATTAATCATTATGGGAAATTAGAAATAGTCAAAGTGACCTATCCAGGATGTATTCAAAAGGAGCTGAGATATGCTCCAGCAGACACCTGTGACCCTGAACACGAAGAAGTTGGTAAAGATAACGTATGAATTGATTGATACCAGCTACATGTTTGTATTAGTTATCTAATGTTATGAGATAAAATCTCTGTTGCCTGCCACAAAATTAATCTTAATCGTAAAATCGTAAACAGAAGCAAAACAAAATTAACAAAAATTAAGAAATTAACTGACTATGTCTCTTAAAAAGCTAGAAGATGATTGAAAAATCATAGTGACTTATTAAGGGCACGAAGGGAGGCAGAAAATATTTGTTGACATTTAGAGCCTGAGAGGTGGAGCTATATAAAAATAAATTACGCAGGCCAATTAGGCATATGCACAAACAGCCACGAGTTGTTCTGTTGTTCTTTGAAGGTTGATACACAAAAGCAAAATTGCATTTTGTAATTGTTTTTGTGACCATTCCAGACCAGAACATCTGGAAGCTATCAAGTTGCAATGTTCAATTTAACTCTAAAAAATAAAATAAAATTGAATGATAATTTGTTCATCTCAGGGGAGAAATTACACTGTTGCAGTAAATGTTCCAGACACTCAGTCGTGATTATAAAGTCAATATAGAGATTCCCTGTAAAAAGGTCATCGATGTTGGGGTGAGGGATTTCCTGCAGCTGTCTGTGTTGCAGCAAACCTGAAAATGTTCTTAAGTTTTGAGTAGATGATGTGAAGTATTGCAACACATGCGGCATCCTTTTTTGCAGCACTAGAGACTGCAGATCTGTCCCCAGAACAGGACCAGCCTTTTCTTATCAGTTTGTTTAGTTTCATTGATCACTGGCTCTGATACTGCTGCTTTAACGAATGGCTTCAGATAATACTACACTCTCCACTGTGTCGCTGTCTCTATCCAGACAATCTCATGGCTACATCTCCAAACCGTTTGTTTTTCATATGAGCACCCAGGTGTCTGTCATCCTCCATCACCTCCACCTCCTCTCCCAGAATAGGAATAGTGTTTGGCTTATTCCTAGTCCTTTGGGATCTAAAATCCTTTCCTTTGTCTTGTTCATGTTCAAAATGAGGTGATTGTCCCCACACCATGCCACAAAGCAGTCAAAAGGTTGTCTGTACTCAGCCTCCTGTCCTTCACTGAAACACTCCATGTTAACAGAATAATCAGCAGGACGCTGAGCTGTACTGAACATCTGAGATGCATGTAGTTAAGAGAAATTTTTGAAACACGTGTTAGGACAGTAATCTATAATGAATGTATGTATACATATTTTAACTAATTTTTTTAGCAATGTCAGTCATTTGTATTGTTAAAGGAAAGGCTCTTGGTGTTCAACTCTGAATGACAACAATCTGAATGTGTATAAAAGTCCTAAATGAGTAGCCTGATAGAGCCACGTCTAGAGAGATTTAGGGCCAACAATAGTCCATAGTGCCTCTCAATCCGTGGGGAGGCACTACTTTAATATCAAACGCAGATGGACGCAGATGGTTAGTGCTACGACCAATTAGAGCAACGATCGAGGTGACATATTCAGAGCGATGGAACGAGTCACCGGGAGAGTGTTGTGTAGAGTAAATTTGAACTTTTGCTGTAGCCTGTCGGCAAAACAACGAAGTACATTTACCTTGCAAAAGGAATTATTTACGTGTCATCTTCTGTTCAATATTTTATGACAAAGTCTGAATCTTTAACTGTCGATGTCAAACCCACTATTCCTCAGCTCTAACCATCAACACTGTTTACATCCAGATTATGTCGCAGCTCTGTTGTCATGGTGTTAAGCTGGCCCAGGAGACTCGCTCTTCGAGGACTGACTGATTTGATTGGTTCTCCAAGACTTTTGAGCATATTAAATGAGCTCCAACGGATAGTTACTAGACATACCTGCAAAGCAAATTTAAATTTGCTAGTGGTACGTTTTGACTTCTAGGCTACTAAATTACCTTGCACATGACCTTGATTTATCGTGACTGTTCTGTTAGAGAACCCAAATGCAGACTCTACCAGAACAGTCAAGAAGAGTCAGGTGTGACAAAGATTAAACAAAGAGACCACAAACACTGCAGGCCATGATATCAGACAAAAAAAAAAAAGAAACGGAGTCCAAAAACGGGCAGGTGAAAAAGCAAATAGGGAGGCAACGAGAAACATGAAAATATCCTTAAGGAGCTGGAAAAAAAGAAAGAAAACCATGGAAGTGTATCGTCTGGGGAGGGAAATAACTATCAGGATGCAGGAATGGGAGTCAGTCACATAATCTAGGTATTAGACAGAAACTGGATACAAAACTAAATAGAATGTAAAAGAAGAAATTGCTTCAGAATGAAACAAGTAATAAAAGTAAGCTGGAAACATTCAAATCCAAAGGAAAGGCAAAAAGAAGGTCAATGCTGAGACAAGGAAACACCAAAAATGACAAAACATATTCAAACATCTTAATATTGATGTTCATAGTCGGTCACGGCTGGCAAACCTAAATTCATATTTGTATGTGAACTGAGGTTTAGATAAACACATAAACAATCCTTTGACTTTAAACCATGGACATTCAGTAACATTTTATCTCTGCTGCAGTTAAAATTGAAATTTTCAATGCAGCAATGACATTACATTTGTTATTGCTGATTTATAAACATGTTCCTGACTGTTGAAGTTGTTATTAAATGCATAAATCATTACAACAGTGAGGAGATCTTTGGCGATGGCAGGATGAACGTAACGGCAGCAGAATTTGGGAGATTCTTTAAAGTCTGCTGAAATGGATTTATGATGGATCACAGTTTTCCAGCTCTGAGATCAGGAGGATCTTGTTATTCCAATGACTGTGATGGGATCGTTTAAAGGTAAAGGTAGTCAGTGAATATCTTAGACTTTAAGACTAAGACAAAACAGGATGAGATGGATTTTACCACATGAGCAAGAATAACATTTACATCATGGAGACTCCCAGTCATCGAGGCCTAGAGCAGCATAACTAAAGAGGTGGTTCAGGGGACCTGAGCCATCCCTCGGCTTTATCGAAAAGGAAAGTTTTAAACCTAACCATAGAGGTAGCCAACTTGGAGCTGGTTCCACAAGAGAGGAGCTTGATAACTGAAGGTTCTGCTTTCCATTCTGCTACTGGAAACTCTAGGAACCACGCGTAAACCTGCAGTTTAAGAATAACATGGTCTGCACAATGAGTTCTTTACGGTAAGAAGGCGCTAGGGCCTTAAGGGATTTATAATATCAGAGGAAAAATTTAAATTCTGTCGTGGATACAGCAGGAGGTCATTGAAGGGAAGCCAAGCTCAAAGAAATATGATAACTACACTATTAATAAGGAAATGCAGTAATCCAGACTCGATGTGACAAATAATGAAATGCTACAGAAAGCAGAAGTATGGCTTCATCATTCCTTAACTGAGTAGTCTCGTAGTAGGTGGTTCAAGTGGGGACCAGGGTAACAGCTACATTGACCATCAGCATTGGGATCCCTCAGGGCTCCTGCCTCAGCCCAAGCTTGTTCCCATTAAACACACGTAACTAAGGAATTAATTCTGGACTCCTGGAAGATTGACCCCTCCCAAAATCAAATGTATTGTAGTGGAAAGTGTCCACAGGAAGTTTCTGGGCCTGCATATCACCAATACCCTCCGCTGGTCAGAGAACACCACAGCCACCATAAGGAAGGCTGGGCAGAGACTATACATGTGTACCGGGCAAATGGAAATAACAAACACTTGACTTGACTTGATGTCTGCCCCCCCGCCCCTGCATCTTGCACCTCTGCTTTATAGCTGCCTGGAACTTGTGACTCAGTTTCTGATAACATGCCAGTTATTTTTACTGCAGGCAAGGGAAGACTGATCGTCTATTCTTTTGTTTTCAATTCTTACATTTTACATTGTTTCTGCTGATTAAAGCATGTCTTGTAATCAAACTATCACGCCGTCAGCTTCAATCATTTTGATGTTGTTGTTGGAAACTTGTGAAAAGAGCCTTCTATGTTTATGCGTTTGCTGTGTTTATGAGGTCAGCGGCTGGAGTGCTGGATGCATGAGCGTGTTTTTGCATGTGGATGTGTCTGACCTCATTCTGGTATGTGTAAACATGCCAGAAATACACACTGTCATTTAAGTAAACTCATGTGTTTATTGCTTTGTTTATCCCTCTCTCTGCAGCGACCAGGTTGCTATAGAGACAAAACTTTAAAAAGGTGCAGTCCAGCTTTCAAGATTCCATAACTCTTGGCCACATGGATGAACATGAACAAAGCACACAAACAAAACTACTGGCAAACACAATACTAGATGGTTCCAAATCAGTCAGAGAACATGATAGTTAAGTGGTTCTGTTGTGTTACACTTACCAGTACAGGCCTTCGGGCAAGCGGCTCACGTGTTTAACTTTGCCAGTAACCAAACTGACATGTTTGATATAAAAACGATGGTGAATTTATATACACCCCCAGGGATTTTTTTGACTAATCAATGATTAAATTTAACATGCTCAAACATGCCCAGATACAATGTGATGACATAAGGTTAATATGTACTTGCACACAACCACCATGAATGCAGGAGTTGATGCAGGAGAATCTCCACATACATTTCAAGTTCACAATGACAATATTTTATTGCACAGGGTGGCACCAGCCAGTAAAAAGATAATTCTGAAGAAATCCTATTACAAGTGTATAAAGTCAGTTCCAGCCATTGAACAACACGAGCAAATGTTAGGACACAGTAGAGCAGTGACATTCCCACATGCGTCCAAGGCGGTCCGAGCATCTTCAGGAGCTTGAAAGACTGGTAGACTTGAAGACTTAACAGAAGCCCTTTGTTTTTGTGTACCAGTTAATCAGGCTACTGCTGTCTTGACCATAACTCCTAAATAAACCTAAATAAAAAGTGATTTTTTTATGTTTTATTTTAAATTGAGTTTTCGCCATGTAAATGAAAGCTAAATTAACTAAAATATTGATAAATTAGTTCAATCATTAAAGCGGTCCATTAATAGTTTCCACCTTTTCAAAGTTTTTTGTCCTACACAGGGTTATATTGTAAGAAATCATGTTATATACACTTCACCTCTCTGTAGTTTATCTGACATGTCAGAAACTTGTGATCTGGATGGAAAGACAAGACACACTGTTTCAATACAAAGCTTGTTGCAATACCCTTAACAGTTTCCCGTCATGTGTAGACACAGTAACCCTCCCCGACCCCAGAACCTACAGCCAAAGGCCTTATTGAACATAAGCACAGCCGTAACACACAGTGTGTCTCTTATATAAAGGTAGACAAACTTGATCAAACTTGATTGCTCAGGGCTGAGAAAACCCACATGTTTGTTCCTAGCATTTTTATTCTATTATATTCGTCTGCCTAGTGGTCCTTTAAGCTCTAATGGCCTCAGTAAACAAACAGACATTCCAATAGGGCCATCCGAGGATCACAGAGTCTGTTAGTCTCGTGTATTCCCCATACACCAAACTAAACATGCATGCGAGTTGATTTAGCAAAATAAAATTCCATAAATAAAAAACAACCTTAAGACTCTCAGCTGTATGAAATTAGGACCAGGCCTGAAATGTGGGAGCATTTCATGGCCATAGAAGGAATAAAAAGTAAAAAAAAAAGGTTTAATATTAGATTAAAAGCATGTCAGCGGTGTACCCAATAAAGTGGCTAGTGAGTGTATTTATATATATATATATATATATATATATATATATATATATATATATATATATATATATATATATAAAATCAGTAAATTAAATCACACATGGGGTGTCAGAGGGTGCCAGAAGAACATCAGAGTCGAACATGTGGCTAAGTGAGTTCATGCAGACGCACAATATTCTCCAGTTTCTCAGCATACTCAGGATTCGCCAGCTCTGCTGTTGAAGGAACAAATCTGAGTGCTTTATACATCCTGAATTCCCCAAATTTACAAAACCCAGAAGTCCAAAGTAGGAAGAGATGAGTCAGCCAGCCATCCTCTATGACCTTCTCCTTAACTGAACAGAAGCCGTATTTGTTCAGACGTTCACCTTGAGTGAGGACGTAAATCAAAGTGCTGCATTGTTTTACTCAGGATGTAAGAGACAAGACAGGAATATCTGGCAAAAGCACGCTTCTACAACACCACATGCATATCAACGTAACAAAACTTTCCTTTTGTTGAATTATGATCAGTTTGGGGACTATTAAAAATATTTAACTGATGATGTTAGAAACTAAACCTTTAGAAGTTTTGGTTCTTAAAAAAATCTGCATTTGTTTTGGATCAACAAACTTGTGTCTCCTTGGAAAGGTGTCCGTGTTAGATAAATGTATCCCACTATCAGAGGTTTATAAGCCAGCTAATTTTTTTTTGGTCCTAGATTATACTGTAGAAAATAATGTACGCATTTAAGATAGTTTATCTTGCTGAAGTGTTGTGCTAAAACAAACATTCTTTATTTTGTTGAGTAAAGGCCAGGAATTAGGAAAGGATGGAAAATGTTTCAAGAGATTTAATGCATGCCCGTTTTTCTTTCCAGATACCTCGAATAGAGAAGTAACTCGTCCCAGGAGTGTGATTCTATAAAACACTCACCTTTTCCAGTCATGTCTTAGTTGTGCAAGATGAATCAAGTATCCCTCAGTCGGGATGAGATTTCTGCAGTTTCGTTGAACTCATCAAAATTGTTCCTATAAATGACACTGATAGTGTTTTTAACAATTTGTTTCCACATGTGTGTAATTGATCTGAGTGGTGTCAGCTCTTCAGTATGAGGAACGCATCCAGACTTTGTCTGTTCAGGTATTAAAAATCACTTAAAATTAAAATTATCATGTGGCAAAAACATTTATAGCTCCCACATGGACGTAACGTGGAAATGGAGCAATTTGAATGAACCATGTGGGGGAAGAGTGAGCAAACAACAAGAAAGAAGAAAGATTATTAGATGGAAAAAAAAACATGAATGTGGAAAAGATCGGCCCCCCATCAAACACATTTTAAATGTTTACATATCTCCCACTCCTGATGAATATAGCAGTATAAACATCTGTCTGACAGCATCACTGTTTTAGCTGCATTGTTTAAAAGGTTTGTATGCTCGTATGTGCTGTTATCATGATGCCAGCCAATAACCATTGATCTAGCGTATAATCAGATTCCATCTGTGAAATTTAAAGACAGAAGTTCATTATGATTTAAATCTTCTGTTAACTTATGTCATAGTTTTACAGAAGGATGCCATTAGGACCTAAATATGTGCAGAAATATTAAAGAAATACCATATCTTACCTATAATGCAGATGAATTGGTAAGTCTAAGAAATGTTAGATATGATTCAGTAGTTTGCACGGTTCACGGTCTTCCATTAGTTCAGGCATTGTTTCATCTTTTTAACTCTATACTTCCTAACTACCCTCATTTATATTTCTGTAAATAAAACATCTGGCTGATTTTTTTATTATTGTTATTACCTCCATAGTTTGAACTTGGGAGATACAGAGTGTTGACTTGACGTTTGTGAGACCTGAAGTGTGTGAGAACGTGAGTGCGCCTGAGCTGATTGAGGACAGAGCGCCATCTGCTGGAGAGTCATGTCCTGCACCTGCAGACGGACGGGATAATTAGCATGTCTGAATGAACTTAAGGAAGATTTTATATTATAAGGAATTTCATGATGTAATATTTAATACATATTGCAATTGAATTAGAAATCATGAATGCTACCTCTGTTATTGATTTTTTTTTCAGTCAAACTGTTTCATGACTCCAGTTAATTTTGTTAAGAAAACTGAAATGTGCACAAAAAAGGATTAAATCAGTCAGGAAACAGTACTCTTCATGTAGGTTTTGTGCAAGGTGAAACTGTGTTTTCTGCATTAGCTGGTCATAAAAGTGTAATTTGATCTTCATCTAAATACAACGGAAGATAAACAAACTCTTCATGAGCTAATAAATGAAGCAATTACTGGATAATCTTTCTTTATTGAAAACACCCAATAAACATCAAATAGCCTGTGGATTTGAAGACTGATTAACCCTTTTTTGCACCAATAACCTCAGTTAAGTCCTTCCAATAGTTGTGGTTGTGTGATATCTAGGAGGAATTTTGGAATTTGCTTCATAACAGAGCTGTGATTCAACTCAGTCTTTTTTTTACATTATTATTTTTTATATTATTATTTCTCTAACTACATAAGTTCTGGTTTTCTTCAGGGCATTCCACAGTCTATTTGTCATATTATGCTCTGAGTCATTACAGGGTTACGGGAAGTGTTTTCTTTTTTTTTTCTATTTTTAGTGGTTTAAGTCATCTCTGTGCGCCCTGTTATCACAAAGTAGAGAATTTACAGAAATCTTCCAGTCAAGTATTTTAATTAAAACCAACGATATTTTAACAACTATGCTCTTTTCCTCCTCAGCTGTACTTTTTTGCCAAGTCATCATTGTAACATTTATTTACAATAGCAAGAGAATCAGAGTCAGAGTGCCGTTTTCAAGGACTCGTCCACAACACTTGGAGAAGACTTTACCATGTATTCAGCTGTTGACAACAAAAACGAGAATCTGCAGCACTGAGAATATGTTTCAGAGACATGCTGATGGCATTTTTCTTAATTTCCAAGGAATGCCTTTTGGCCAGCTAATCTAAAAAATGTGTTTATTGAAGAATGGTATCATAACAAATGACCTTTTGCCCCCTGCGCCATCATTTTGTCAGTGAGCGTATTGTTGGCCACAAGTTTCTTAACTTCCTATATTTGCTTCTAAGTGATCAAAAAAAAAAAAAAAAAAAAAAAAAAAAAAAAAAAAAAAAAAACTTTTGAAAACTTGAGAACTTTGAAAGAGATTTCAAGGGTTGAAATCTGCACATTATTTGAGCTTGTCTCACTTTGAACAGTATAAATTGCAACGCTATGTTTACATATTTCATCATACGTTTAAACCCACACAAAAGGCAAGAAATACTGAGGTTAGAGGTAAGATCGCACGTAAGATCATTCTTTTGGTTTACCTGTTGAAACATTGCTGTGTAGATAAAACAAATGTGGAATTAAAGAGTAAGATAACCGAGATGAGATGTCCTCTACAGCCAGATATTTCTTTTCAGCTGGACATGGAGTTTATTTTTGTTACGTGGATCAACAACAATGTGCATTTTCATACATCAGGACTAAATTTAACTGGTTGAAATCCGTCATCTATAGTTTGGTCAATGTTTTCAATATGTCTTTTACAATAAGCTTTTAAGAAACTTTTCGTCATGCAAGGCTGTATTTGCAGTCTGTTGGAGTCTTTTCATGTCAGCAACATTCAGTTTGTTTCTCTGATCACTTTAGAGAGAAGCTCTTATTTATTTAGTTGCAACATGGATATGAAAAGAAATACAAATATAAAACATGGCGTTTAATGAAGGTACAGGTACAGATACAGATGATGAATATTCTTATTTACCACTATTACCATTCATCTAAAAAAAAAAAAGGGTATAAAATTAATAACTGGAGCCACACGGATCAATTTTAGGTCCTCCACTTTTTAATCTCTTTCTCAGACGTGGCCTCAATCACCATAACCGCACGTGCAACTCGCAACGTTACTTTATGCATGTCTTTAACTCATTTCATGAAGTGATGGATGGCAAACATTTCAATTTAGCTGTTAGGACAAAACTGAACTACTGGTGTCATGCTGTGAAGCTCAAAAACTAGAAGTCACTCTTGACTCAGACTCAATTTTTGAAATTCACATAAATAGATCAAAGAACGCTCTCCTTTCTCTCACAAGCCAGTGCTGTCTTAACTGTGTGCTTTTTATCACCCGCGAGATTGATTACTGGGATAATCTACTTTCTGATCTTGCCAAAAAGAACTTGTCTCAGCCACAACTGCTTCAAAATTTTGCTTCACAAATGTTGACAAAGACTAGAAACAGGGCTCATATTACATACATTTTAAAATTACTGTGTGGGTTACTTGTCTGTTTTGGAATTGTTTTATGGTTATTTTATTGTTTTATTAAATAAAACTTGGCCCTACATATTTACCAGAATTACTATTTGTCCTACAAACCCTCCAAAACCTCAATCCTCATTGGATTGGTTCTTTGAATTTTTCTCAAACATAAAAGTCACGATGAAGTATTCTTCCCAGTATAGCCTGTTGTGTAACCTTCCTCCTGTCGACCTTGCCGTTTCAGACCCTACACATCCATTTGTAATTTAAAAATCAAAGGCCGAGCATTTATTACACAAAACACACACACAAAAAAAGGTTTAGAGTGTTTGATTTTTAAAGAGTTGTTTGTTTGCTGAGAGAATAGCGACTATTTTTCAGAAAAATTGTGGTGGCGTGAAGAAAACTCCAAACTGCCAGCTTTTCTTAACCTGCAGCAGGTTTATTTATTCCCTGAATCTGATCGAACAGGATGTGAAACAATAAAATAAAATGGAAATTCAAATCAAAACATGGAATTTACCTTAGGATAAAAAAAAAAGTTTTAGTTTTTTGATTTCCTGTTTTTAAGATCTGCTTACACAATCCAACAACCTTCTTACACTATTGCACAACCTGTTTGGAAACACATCTAGTGTGTTCATTTCATCTAATTATACGTCCAGTCAAGAGTTTTCACCACAAATGAAGTAGTTGATAAATACAGAAAATGTTTTAGCAAAAGATTATTTTTCCAAGACTTTGTACACAGGTTATCTAAGTACTAAAAGGAAAAACTCCATTCTGTATCGTGCATGGTGATGTCATACAAAAAAATTCACGTGGAAATGGGGTGAGAGGCCAACATTCCTTATGACAAAAACGTTGCATAGGCATCTGCTGATAAAGAGCTTATCCCCTGCTGTTTCTTACACCCAGTCCCATGATTGTGAGGCACAGGGTGGAAAAATAAGCCTCTGGATTTTTACTGTTCCTTTGGTTACTGGTCACGTAGGGAAGATCTGGTGGTGTGAGGTGATGAGAGCGTTTCCCTGTGAACTTCTGCACGTGTAAGGCAAATTCTCAAACCACTTCAAAGTACAAGGTTTATGAGCCTTGGTAAACATTTCCTCCAAGTAATTTGAGGAAAGAGATTTCCTGTTAAACAACACAACAAAACAAACAAAAAAACCCCCCGAACAATATGTCCTTTTTGAATACAAGCGTTAAATGCATTTTGTAACTTCTTTATCATTTCTAGGATCATCTGTTGCAAAATGACTGAGTGGTTGTAGGACTGTTTGAAAATGTTTTTACATTTGTTTCATTTAAGCAGATCTAAGAAAAACAATGAATACAATAAAGACTCTTAATATTTGTTGGTCTTAGTTAAAGTTATATGAATTCTTAGAATTATAAATGACCAAAAATAAATAAATAAAAACTCTCACCCTAAATATTAGATTTAGAATAGTGGATTTTTATTAATGTTCATCAACACACACACACACACACACACACACACACACACACACACACACACACACACACAGCTCTTCTAAAGGCAATAATGAAGTCAAGTAGTGCAAACGTTCAAAGTAAAAACTGTACACTATTAATAAGATGTAAACAAGTACAAGTGTAATCATGGTAAATTCCGTGAAAAGTTTATCAGCTCTTTTCACTCTAACTTTGTGTTTGTTACACTGATGAAAAACTGCAGATCTGGCTGTGTTTTGTCAATTTATTAGATATATGCTTATGTCTACCACTAAAATTATAAAATAATGTCAGAAATTAAAAACTTAAGAAAAAAAACTCAAATTCTGGAGTTGGAAAATCCAAGATTCAGGCTTGGATTTCTTTCCTTGTAAAATGGTTTTACTTCAAATACTTTAGCTAACAGTACATGCTTGCCAGGTATGTAAACTGACTCAGATGCAATTACGAAAATATATTAAAAAGGCAAGTCAAACAACTTCCCCATGTTGAACTGAACCCCGATAAACCAGTCTGGTCTGAGGATGCAGAGGACATGAGAAGTTGCAGCTACGCACAGTTAGAATTTCCATCCGTACACAAGTCTGGTGCCTGGTCGTATGAATCTCCTTCAGAGGCTGCGACTTCCAAGGCAGCTGTGAGTATTCCAAGTTGACCCTACGAGTGAGTGCATGTGATTATCAATGTGTGAGCCTGAACAGGACTAAGTGAGTACACATGGATGGACGGATCATAAGCAAATATATGCAGAACAAACCCGTATTAAAGTTTACTGAGCAAGTTTTCCAGACATTTATGTCTTTCAAGCGCAAATCACAGAAATTAATGCATAAATCTATCCCACCTATTCCTATTCAAGGTCACAGGGATCTTCTGGAGTCTACCCCAGTTGTCAGATGGGGGTACACCCTGGACATGTCACTAGTCAACTGCAGGGCCACATATAGACAAACACATAATCCTATGGGCAATTTTAGAATCAACAATTAACCTGACACTCGCGTATTTGGAGTGTGGGAAGAATTTGGAGCTCCTGGACAAAATCCATGCACCATGGGGAGAACATACAGAAAGAGCTCTGCTTGAAATTGGACCAGGCTGCACCATGCTGCCCTAAATATGTAAATAAATTTAGAAAAAAAAAAAAAAAAAACAGCATTATGTTGACTTGTTTGGGTATGCCTCACTTGGCAATATCAGACTACCAACACTGCAGCACATCTGACTTCTATAAGGATAGGCAAAAGGAAAATCTGAGTTTCATCAGGACAGACAATGTCAGACGGATGTAAATGCTGTGTCCCAGGTTGTTCAAGAGAGGCCGGCACTTTCCATGATCCTCCGAAAGAGCAGAATTGTCAACACCATGTTGGGAACAACAGGATCCCAGTGTTCTACACATCAGAACAAGCTTTATTGTTATCATGCAGAATACAATAAAACTGTGTATGCCTCCACCAACCCGGAGCCAGTCACGGTGCATTGCCACTGAGAAAATGCACCTGCCTGTGCCGAGAAGGGGTCCTGCATCCTCCAGCACTGAGCAGCTTTGCAACATCCCCCACAAGCAATATTTCACTCCTGATTGCTTATCCATGCTTGGACAGTTTCAAGAAGGCTTATCTCAGCAGCTGACACTCAAACGAGGGGCTATTCTAACAATTTTTGCATCTGAACCAACCTGGAAGTACTAAACTAAATTATAAACTATGAACCCAATGTAAGTTAATATGCGGCTAAATTACCCGCCGTTGAACACAACCTTACGCAAACACCAACATATTATGTTTAACTTGGGTCTAAGCTCGACATTGAACCTGATTTCATACATCAGACAATATACTGACTAGTATCCGTGAAAGAGCGAGTGTTCAGCTTAAATGACATAACGAGCTTGGGACTTACCACTATGAAAAAAAATAATTTACAATCTCTGGGTGACTGGCTGCTCATCAGCACCTGATTCCTCATCAGAAATAGCTAAAACATATAAGCCTGAACACCAGACGCCACTGTAGATGGCTACCACCAGCTTCAACCAGTTACATTAGTCAGCGTTGATAATATTTACCTTGGACACAGTTTCAGTCTCAGTTGTAAACCAGCCAATCAGCGTGCACACATTTACATTGTCGCAACCAATCAGTGCAGAGCCTACGTAATTAATGAGCACACAAACAGCTTCTTCTTATTAGAGGCTGATTCACAGGGATTGTATTAGTGCGTGCAAAATGCATGTAGGCAACCTCTGGTCAAAACAACATTACTTTCTCTAGTTACAGACCAAAGACAACAAATTAAAGCATTCAATAAATGCATTCATAGGCCCCTTTAAAGTTCCCGTACTATGCAGTGCTAATTCCTAGTCATGATCAAGGATCACAATATTAATTTTTCCCTGATCAAGACTTAAAAGCTCTCTCGGTTTCCCTGATCTTGAAGCCCAGATCATCTACTTACTTTGTGTTTCAGTGAGCAGCCTGTTTGGCCTCCCTCTGCTCCCCTCACACACTGCTTTTATTTGTCACCTTCGTAAATCCGTCAGACATGCTGCTGCCAGTCACGTGCCACAGTAACAGACACAATTGTGAGGGTGGTTCTGTATGAACTGAACTGTCTGAGGGAGCAGGGCCGGCACCATGTGGGGATTGCTGGGTTCATCTGTTCTTGGAGTTTAGAGGACCATTCTGGACTTTTTACGTATATTTAACATCTCTTTTTGGTCGTGATTTGTTAGCTCATAGTTTAGTAAATCACTCTGCCGCAATTCATTTTGATAATTCTCCCCAAATTTGCTGTCTGCAAGCGAAACTCCCATAAACATGTATACGGGCCTGGCTCAAAGATCTGTATTTACGCTGCCTCACACCAACTAGCCACTAAATTACCACTTGATATCATCAGCAAAATACTGATAGTATTTTATCTTATTTTTGATGGGAAAAGTCTGAATTAAGGTAATAGTAGATCTAGAACTTTTCTGTCACTAAAATAGCACTTTTGTACTTGGTTTTTAGAGTTATAAAATATACATTTATAATGTGCAAAAAACAAAACAAAACAAAAAAACAAAGAGAAAGAGAAAGAAAAAAGATCTTCAATGCTGAATTAGTTTTGTGACCTCTGGCTCCCATAAATTTCTGATTTATATGATTTATATATTTCTCATGTGTTAGATATAATAAATCATTTGAACTCAAACAAATATATAGGGGTGAGTTAGGGAAGCATTTTTTTTTTTAATGAATTAAGATACATTTACGAAACCATACAAATCGTCAGATACTCAAGAGGTTAAGATTATTTTGCCAACACAGAGGTGTCCGAGGAAACCTCCTTTCCAAGTACATTTCCTGTTAAAGATTTGTTCTGTTTAAATGCTTTTATTTATACAAAGCTTAAAAACATCATCACTTTACTTTTAAGTTTAGCATAAAACTAGACAGGTGAGGGAAATGATGAATAAAAACAAGCACTTGTGAACCTGGAATAACCAGAGATGAAGTGAACAGTATATTTAGGATGGACCAACAGTCCAAACCATCCTGCAGGTTCATAATTAAAATGTTTCTAAAGTTCAACTTGAAGTAAAAGTGATCGTATTTGCCCTGTTCACCTATTCCGGATAACTACAAATCCACGGCCGTAATCAACATTTACCGCAACAATACATTAATTTAGTAGTTTACAAAAAAGAAAAAGATTCTTTATGTTTACATTTTTTTTGATTTTCATTGTTTGCAGCAGAAATGCTTCTTGAAAATGAAATCGGTTGACCGGATGAACCATAGCAACAAAGATTATACGCTGGCGTCTCTGGTTGAAATAGTTGTAAATGCAGTCAAATTACAGTCTTGAAAATGTTTGTTTCATTCTCACACCCTGAAGCTGTTCTTGACATAAATGTCCACTGCCCCTTTAGTCTAAGGTAATCCGACCAATCAATCCAATCCCTACTTTATGAAGAACTTCCGAATTAACGTCTTGCACCATACAGTTCATTACTTTAGGAAATACTGCGTCTATCATACAGTATAACTATTTAGAAGTATAACACTTTGCACATCTTTTGTTTAAGTATAGAATGAGACGGTAAGAATTCAGCATTTGAACACATTAGCTAAATCGGTAAAGTTGTAAAAGGATGCCATGCAAGAGTGGATCTCAGCTCAACATTCATGGCTGCTAGTGGGACAGGTGCTGGAACTGTTTTAATTCAACAGGACACTGCAAGCATTGGCAACCTGGCCCTGTTGACACTGGCCATGATTCTTTGGTTTCTCCAATGCATCAGTGCATCTACAATAGCGATCAAGTTATTTGTGCCAAGCCAGCATTGTCTAGAACAATAATCAGGGCATTCATCAAATAAAAGGTCAAGAAAATGTCGCTGTAGACGCCTTGTTAAAAGTAGGACTGGACCTGAATATTTGGATATCTGGATTATCTGGATGATTGTTTGTGGACACCTCTCCTACGATGTGTAAGATTTCAGGCAGACATTTCTCTCATTTTGACTCTACTTGCCATTTTTTTACGGGTTTACAAGGGCACCATGTGGCAGACTGGTACGATCGTATGTACACAGGGGTGCTGTGTGGCGGACTGGTAACAATGGTAGGGTGTCTCCATTCAAGTTCGCACAGGCCCAACAGATGGAGCATGCATTGCACAGAGCCATGGGAAAACATGGACCATGCCAGACAGAACAACATAGGAAAACAACATGCCGATGACCTCAGCTAACTGGCAAACACCTTAGTCTAAGGGGAAATGTGGAACACCAAACTTGTCATCTCACATCCTGGTGCTTGTTCACTGTTTAAACCGACACTAAAGTTACACATGCAGTGGAACGTGTAGGTTTGTCCAAGTGACAGTAATTCATGCAGATGTACGTGCATGAGGATGGACCACGCATTTCATGTTCACACAGGGCCTGTTGTATAATGTTGGGCTACTGTAACTCATCTTTGAAGCAGAAAGTTTCCAGTTTCATCCCTAACTTCCTTAGTTTAAATATTTAAATGTCCTTGGGAAACATACTGAACACCACACTTTGGTTCTTATCTTAAACGTCTTTGGATGAAAGAAACGCTATTTGAGTGTAACATAAAATATAATCCAAAAGAGGTGACCTGTCTGCTTTGTTTTTGGACTGAAATGAAGTTTCGAAGGAACACATTATCATTAGACTAATGTTTTATGTTAAAATCACTTGAGGATCCTGAGAGATGGTGAAGAGGGAGTTCCGCATTTGCATTTGGAAAATGTTTTTAGTAAAGCTTCTGCATATTGTTTTTTTAAAGATCAGCTTTATGTAATCTAATTGGTTTTTTTTATGTCTCAGTGTAGAAAAAAAAGATTGCCAATGTACTCAAACCAGTTTCTTGATCATTACACCAAAAAGTCCCTCTTTTTTCTCTCCTCACACTCATTAAAGCCTGAAGTAAGAATTGAATGCCTTCATATGCTTCTTACCATATACCCAACTTTCCTCCACCAGGGGCTCTGCAAATTAAAAAGTTACAAAGTTGGGTTTTCACACATACCATTGAGAGGGGAGGTCTGAACTGAGATCCCTAATTATAAGAATTTTATGTGCTTTAGTGGATGTGTTAATCTCAAGAGTGTGTATTGCAGTAAGTCTACTGGTTATATATGATTATACTTGCAACCACTAAGATTCGAAGGCATTAACACACATTGACACATTTCAGTGTTCAAATTTCTGTTTTGGTCTTGAGACATTTTCATATCTGCTTGAGTTATCCTCACACGCAGCGGGGAAGCAGGGCAGCCACGTGGCATTGCACCGCACAGCATGTCTGTACGTTGATGAAGACAACATCCCCACCCACTCATCCTCTGACACACGTTCTCCCCACTAACAAGGCACAAAGAGTGAAGAGGGCTGCATTAAAATTTAACGAGCAAGCAGAGGTGGTTTCCTTTAGAAGCTGAGTAAAGGCCAGCGGTTGGAGGGGAAAAGAAATGAGGGAAATCTAGGGAGGATCCCTGAGTGTCTGAAGTGTGATTTTGTATTCACAGAAGTGATTTAGTATTCTGCTGCTCAGTAGTGAGCTGTCGCACGGAGGCTTTTACCCCTCTGTCAGGCCCTGGATCTTGCAGATTACATCTCAATAGAGTTTGAATGCTGATGGAAGGAGACACTTGCCTGCTGCAAAATACCAGCCAATTACAACTTCCAACTTGATGCAGAGAAAGTTTCAAAAGGTCATTACACAGAGGTTAATGCAGTCACGTGGAGGCATGTGGTTAAGGATTCTGAGATGAAGCATGCAGAGAAATCTGACTAATGTACAGCACACGATTTAAAAAGATTCCACTTAAATCCAGAGAAACTGAAATGACCTAAAAAGAGCTTTTGCCTTCAAGGCTTTATTATGTCTTCATCATTTTTCCATCTGAAGGACAAAGTTTGCACTTGGTGTTTTAAAGGTTTCTCTTTTTTTGAAAGATATATTAAGTGAAACTTGTTCTTTTATTACTTGCTTTTCAACAGAGTGAATTAGCCCTGAGGGACATTGCAGAGCACAGTCTTTGTAAATTTATAATGTATGATAAACAATATTCATATAAAATAAAACAAAAAAAGCATGGCCATTTATGTATATTAGTAAAGATACATTTACCAGTGACTACCTGCCAAAACCGCCCTAGGGAGAGAACCAAACAAACCCCAGACTCATACTTTTGTGGACTTGTTTTACTATTTATCAGGCAATTTAATATGCATCATGAACACAGGACCACTGGACTGGGATGAAAACAATTTCTCCTGAACATGCAACTTTTTTTGCCAAACCCCTGCAGCACTGAGCAGTCCCCCCTGCAACGTTTGAAAACGTCAGTGCACCAGAGTTAAGTCTGAACTATCAGCTCTGCCAGGAGACCTGACATCTGATCTGGCTCTGTCACCAATATAATAAATTTAGCTGAAGCTGCCATGCAACCGTAGATATTTATCTCAACTACACGAGTCTGTTGCTGTGGCCGCCGAGTTATTCATCTGAGGATCAATGAGATCCTTTATGTATTATAAGAAAATAATTTAGGTACGTTAAAGAGTATCTGAGACTGATACGATAGAGTGTTGTTTATTCTAGGCAGTTTTCTGCAGTGACTTCTATTAGGAAAAATATACAAGGAAAACATTAATATAAGAAACTCTTCCAAGTCGAAACCATTAATGTTTAACAGTTTCTGATATATTATCAGTTAGCAAACACACGTTTGGGTGGCACTTGAGGAATTTGCTTTGAGGGCCAAGGTGGGACGGTTCTGCCTCGTGACCTCCCCGCGTGCGCGCTCTCTCCATATCACTGACACCTCAATTCATTCTGCTGCTCCATGGGACAGACATGCACTACGGAGCGCACACGAGCGGCGAGGGAAAGCTCGCCGATATGCACGCCGATAACCATCAAATGACACCGACCACGTGCTGTAATATTTAAACTCGTCTGCATCTGAACTTGATTGAAAACAGTAGCTCCGCCGCGCACCGGAGGGACTTGTTCAGGAGCGCAGCTGAGAGTCCGTCTGTGTTTGCAGCCTGCGCTCAGCGGCTGGACACGCACGCTGTAAAATGAGGTTGGGAAGCATTATTTTATTCGTCGCTCTGGGTTCTTTTACCGCGTATTACATTTACGAACCAATTCCAGAGGAGATAGATGAGAGATGGAAACTCATGCTGACCAATTCTTTCTTCAGAACCGTCAGTCACCTGGTAAGACAAAAAAAAAAATCTTTCTTATTTTATTGCTGTCATGAGATTTTACGTCTGCCAAAGTTGATTTTAACATTGTAAATTCAACCTTTAGTGATCAGACTGTAGCTATGAATATCTGCACAGGTATGTATGCTTACTGTATACGGTAGTTTGTTTGGATATTCATATATTTTACAGCAAAATGTGCTATGTTAAATTGCCTTGTTTGTTCTGTTAGGGAAGCTAAGATTGCAAGTTAAACAATGTTTTTTGCTGATGTAGATATACATGATGGTTACACCAGATTATATCAGATGCTAATCCATGTGCTATACAGTCCTGCTCACCTGTTCTAATTTTAGATCCTATTAAGGAAACGCATCAGTCTATGAGCGTTAGACACCCGTGGTTTACTATCCACTGTGGTACATCTATGGCTTTTTATAGGATTAAAATAGGCCTGAACAGAGCTGTAACAGCAACATGATGCATAACTGCAGTGTTTTTTCTTCTTCTTTATTTTGCAAAAAGGTTTAGTCCGTTTAGCATCCCAGTTTGAGTATTACTTGTATGTGTAGAGAAATACAGCTTAAAACAGAACTGCTTATAATACAAGCAGTTTTTATGTCATATGTTAGAGAGTGAAGTTTTCAAAACTGTAATCCACTGCTGAGACTATGAATCTAAATTATGTTAACATGAATACTTTATAAAGACATTGTGTTGTTCTTAACACAGCAACTAAATAACCCATATGAATATTTTATGTGATGCTGTATTGTCCAATTAATGACCTAAATTTATGGGCAACCAGGTGTATATTTATTATACAGTAACAAAAATTGGTCTCCTACATTTCATTGGAAGGTCACTGGATTGATCTCCATCCCCATCACGTACCTTAGTGTCTCTGGGCTAAATCCCTCAGATTTCCCGTGTTGCCCCAGCCACTCACAGTGCTGGTCCCAAGCCCGGACAAACAGGGAGGGTTGTGTTGGGAAGGACATCCAACTTGAAACCGATGCCAAATCAATAAGCGGAAGACTATAATCCACTGTAGAGAGCATTACAAAAGGAAAAAAAACTTTGCTGCTGTCTCTTAGATGATACAGATATGGTCGTTTTTTTTTTGTTTTTTTTTTTAGTCAAATGATCAGAACACTTTTGTTAATTGTAGTTGTAAAAATACTGCAGTACTACATGTAAACCCAGTACTGGAGGATTTTGATGGCTTCGTTGGGTCACGGTACAGAAATATCAGCTGATCAGCTCAGTCATGCTCTTAAAATGTATCCCTCAGTTGTGACCTCTGAGAATACATAACCTTAGGGGACTGATAATGTTTCGCCAAGCAACATTCATGTGACAATTATTTTTACTTCCCTCCTATTGTGTTGCAGTGGCGTTGTTGTAGAGAATTAACTGGTTATGGATTGAGACGAAATCTGCAAAACAACATTCTTTATCCCTTGTGTTATCTCTGTTTCTCTTTCCAGGCAGTCCTTAGTGAATTCCTGGGACTAAAGGACTATATGGGGGTTATGTACATTATTACCTTGGTAGAAAAGATTGCACCTGTTTCTGATGAGCATGTTAAGGTGACGGAAGAAAAGTTTGATGGAGTGGAGGTGGTGCTGTACCAGCCGAGGCACCATGGGGGCCACAGTGATCTCAGGAGAGCTGTCATATATCTGCATGGTGGAGGATGGTGTCTGGGCAGCTCCCGTAAGTTGACGCTTTCTTGTGTTATTTTGTTTATCACAATGGATAGGTAACACATTTCTTATCATATGTTGCAACCACTAAGATTCACACCCCTTTTAAATGACAGGTTCATGCATGAACAGCTCTAAGTGTCAGAGAGAAAGCTTTCATTCCAAAATGTGAAACAAGAACAACAAAACAATAATGTCCTAGTCTCTTTCCATTTTCTGAGGAAATAGCAAGCCGTCTGCTGGAACGGTGGGAACCTCAGAGGGTGGTAACCCTTGCTAATCCAAAACATTAAGTCATGACATGCAGTTTGAGACGTTTCATGCGGCTCTTGCAATCTGTTGAATGGCTGTTACATTTATGTCAGAAGTGCTGGAGGCCTGGCCCAGCTCTCTTTCTGGAGGGCTACACTCGTGTATGCTGGTATGTTCTGTTAGGATGGATGAATGTGTTATTGTGGTATGTGTTCCTCTAGAATCATTTGTCTGATTTAGACGTCTTCTCTCTTCTGTACAGGAATGAGTCCTTATGATCTATTGGCCCGGAAAATGGTCACCGAGCTAGATGCAGTAGTTCTGTCAGTTGAGTAAGTACTTCATTTTTATACATTTATACAGAATAACTTCCTTTTGGGGACCCGAGTTAAATGAATACAGCTGCTGCAACAAACTGCACAAAATGCTGTTTGAAAATAGTAATAACTTCACAATAAACAGGAGTTTTGCAAGTGCAGGATACGAGGATATGAGTCTATAAAGGCCATTATTTAGTTATAAAACATTCTTTTCTCCCTTGTGCCTGTCCTCTCTCATTAATCCCAGCCTAGGCTGAAGTGATGATGCAGTAGAGTGAAGCTAACGAGTTTTCATTTGGGGCCTGTCAGGTCTTTCCCTGTCACAGCCACACTGCCACACTCACTGTTTTTTATGCTCTGTCTGGCTCTCACTCTATCATTACTGCAACTTTCTTTTCCTGCTGCTCTCGCTTTCCTTTAACTCGCTCCTCACGGTTGTCCCAACAACTGTGGAAGATAAGTACTTGTTTTGAGTTGAACCTTCTTTTTGTGTGGATAATACGATTGTGTTTGTTGGCATACAGTGTTTGAGAGTTTTTGGGAAAGAAGGCATCAACATATCGGTTTGGGGTGTGTGTGTGTGTGTGTGTGTGTGTGTGTGTGTGTGTGTGTGTGTGTGTGTGTGGTACTACCTTATCTCCCCAATCTGAATTCCTGTCTCCATTTTGTGCGGCGTTCCAGCATGTGTAAGCAATCCCAGTGAAAATATTTGTAGAAATGGCAACAGCAGGGTAAAAGTGATTATGCGATGACATTGTAAAGTTTGAGTGAATATAAAAACCATATTTCCAAGTTTGAAGGAGGGATTCTGTAAGACAGATTACAACTTCAGATGTCATTCCATAAGTCCAAATGCTGAAGCTTTAAATTAAATTAAATTAAAATAGAGATTTCATCAATACTTTGTTTACAGAATTTCATACATTATCACCACCAGTTTGGTCCACCTATGACAAACCAATCTATGTAAGAAAATAACTGTCAAACTATGGAAAAACATTTTGCAATCACAACCTTTGCATTGTTATTTTTTATTATCAGTTTTTCCTATTTTTTTCCTCTTCTATGTTTTGTCTGCACATCTGACCTTTAAATAATCGTTTTATTATGCCTTCAAGTTTTAATCCGCACCATTCCTCCCTTTCAGATATCGACTCGCCCCTGCACACCACTTCCCAGTCCCGTATGAGGACGTCTATCGCGTGGTCAAGCACTTCTTCCAGAAGAGGGTGCTGGCCCAGTACTCTGTGGACCCAGAGCGCATTGCTGTGTCTGGGGATAGTGCTGGAGGGAATCTTGCAGCTGCAGTCTCCCAGCAGGTACTACATTTGTTTTGGCTTTTTAGGCTCAACTCAATTCACTGGTTCACATATAAGAACTTTATGAAGAGAGGACATCTGACAAGGTTAATGAGCTGGGATTTACGAAAAATAATATTGCATTTCCTGGAACTGGAAAGAGCATTTTGTCTGTGCAAAAGGGCTGCTTCTGAGGAAAAGTTAGTACGAAACCAGAAAATGAAATTAACTCTAAAAGTTCTGTAATTTGGTTAATGGAGTTCATTTGTCATATAATCCACCACCCCGGTGAAACCGGTCACCGCAGTCTGTTTCTTGACTGAGCATTTCAGCAGTGATGCCAACTACATTGCAAGGAAAATCTTTGTTCTACAAGTGGCTAAAAATAGAAATTCAGAAAACCCCAATCCACAAAAATTCAACTATTATATCATGCCAAGTTGAACTGAGCTTTTATAGCAGTTCCTATCAAATGCACAGGAGTCAAAAGCTAATATTACTTACAGCTTCAGTAAAAGCAGATCAGGCAGAGATGTTACATTTGTGCGAGCTCAAAGCATTTCATGGGTTTCTTGTGAAGAAAATTATAAATATTTGTCTTTCCGTTAGAAGCGCCTGTTATTCCAACACACAGGATCGATGGAGGCTTTTGAAAGAGAAAAAGAGTCAACAGTGAGATGGGTATCAGCACGTGAAAAGATAAAATAGGAGCTCAGAGAATTATCCTTTCCGGGGCAAGACACTCTGAAGATAATCTCTGTGGAATTTAATTTTGTAGTAATCATCAAGGTTTAGGATGTGGGTGAATTCAGTTAGCACATATTGCAAGAACTTCAAATGAAAGCTCATGTTTTACCTCCTGCATATATGACAACAATAAAGTTGGGATGAAACCGCTACTGTTTTCAATCATTATGAGTAAAGATAGTCATATCAGTCTTACTGCCGTGCTCTTTGTGTCCATAAAGTGAGCATCTCCCAACTCCAGTGGTATTTTTTTTCCAGTAACATTGTGATTTGTGTTGCGTATAGCATGAAAGTCTATGCTTCACGTGTTCCTGATTGAATACAGAAGAATGACAAGGATCTAAAGCAGCAGGGAGAAAAGTTCCTTCTGGATCTAATAACACCTGAAATGCAAAGTCCTGTATCTACACTGGTTGCAGGGCTGCACCAGACACACCATTTTGCTTTTGTCCATTAAAAAAGACTGTCTCGTCCATTTCCCGAATACTCAGTCACATGATGACAAATACTAGAATAAGGGGGACAAGAGAAAGCTAGTTTTCTACACATATGATGTATGTATGCCCAAACTCTGACAGAGAAAGAAAATGATCAACAAAGAAGCTGGATCTGTATGCATGCAATTGGGCCTCTTTCTGTTGTGAATCTCTGTGACCTATATTACCAACATTTCCCCTATCTGGATAGTTTTGCAAATATTTGTGCATCCCTCGAGAAGACGATTGCAGCTTTTATTTCTAAATGATCATTTCAGCCCATCCTAAATTTTGAGACTTAGGTTTTTAGTCTCGCGGCACAAAGTATACTTGACAAAACATCTAAAAGAGGAGGTTAAGAGACAAAAATCAATTCAAGAGTCACTTACTGGGCTTAAATTCGTCTGAAGCACAAATTATGTCTATGATATATTTAGGTGCTTGAATCAGTTCTTTGTGTGATATTGGGAAAACTAATTCACATGCAAGGGCAAATCTAGACACAGCTGGCATGTTTATAATGATTTAAAATGCTGAAAAACAATTGGAATCTGTGGAAACATTATTTGTTTTTATATTTTTTTTGGTATTTATATCCATTTTCACATGAACAGGTGTTCTTTTTTACAGTGTTTCACCCAAAAATTTTCAGTTTCAAACTTTGCTGCAGTCTTTCTGTTTTTCTTCTACATTTTAGCGTAGATAACGGCATTAGTTTGCAATATTATTTGGCATCTAACAAGTTTGAAGCCTTGAAAGTGCAGATCTGAAAAATGCTGTGGACATGTTTGACTTTTGAAATCTTAAAATTTTAACTCTGAAAGGGGACATTTTTTTTTGAAACTTTGATACAGATACATTTTTCCACTTGTATTTCAGAGCTCACTTTACAACACTCGTAAGTCGGAGATTCAACGACACGTCCTTTGAGCTTTTAAATCATCTGATTTTAGGCAGCACTCTTTGCTTTGGTTTTGAAATCTTGAAACAGAAGAAAAACAACAGTTTTTCCCACACGAGGTGCAATTGTCGCTCCTAACCTTTTGTTTCTCGGCTGAAGTTCAGTCCAATCCTGTGCGAGCCTTTTTCCTGGGGCCCACCTGGAGCAGAAACCTTGCAGTCCAGCTGGCCAGCGGTTCTGCTTGGCCCTCAGCACGTCCTCAGGTCCCACTAGCAGCGTTTTAGAAGCAGAGCCCCTCCAAGCGCTGCCTGTATGGCTAAATTCATGAGAATAACCACAGGTTCCCAGATGACATAAGAATCACACGAAAATCTGTTCATTTAAAGGCGTATTTCTCACCATGTCTTGTTCTTTCTGGTGTCAAATTGTACTTCTTGACTTCCAAAATGAACCTCATAGGTGGTTCACATCTCTTTTTAAACCCTCTTCATTTTTTTCCCACGGGTAAATATTGTGTTGATACACAAGTCTGAGCACACGTGTAGTGTTTTAACTTTGAAAACTGGACAGACTCTATTTCAAACACTGATCAGCTGTTACCCTAGAGAGTTGTCACCATGCACCATCAGGTGCACGGTGGCTGAAAAAGATTTCAGTCATATTAGAGTGAAATTGTGGTTCTTACAATTTGTATCCCAACTCTATCAGTTCCTATGCTGATAACTTATCCAGCAAAAAAAAAAAAAAAAAAAAAAAAAAAGCAAACAAACAAACAAACAAAAATGTTTTTCCAATAATAAACTCTGGGTTACTGGCAACATGATAGAGATGATAGAGTTTAAGCCAGATTCATTTTTTTTTCATGTGGGTGACAAGTAAGAAACAAAAGCACCTTAAAGAGACCTGAAAGTGAAGAATAATTTAAGACAAACAAGGTTATAACTATATTTTTCAAAGACTTCTTCCAATCTGGATAAAAACCAGGATCTGCTCCAGAAGCTTTATGGAAGCGTCACGGAGGTTTTAATACTGAGCCTTTATGCTTAGGGGAAAACCAAATGTGAAAAAAAAAAAGTATTCTCTCATGTCCTTTTTTACAAACTGAGTAAATCTTGTTGAACCAAATAACAGCAGGCCCAAAGCCCTCTTCCTGGAGATACTGAGTACTCCAGAGAGACTGGTCTCCTTCTACATTAAACACAAGGTTAGAAAGCCCATGGATTCCTTAAAGTTTACATACCACAGCCATTCTGATATGGATGATGCCTTCATCCTCATGCTCCCAAAGATGCATGTACATCTAGGTGCCTCTGGCACAATACCAAGGCTCCTGCCAAAGCTGCGAGATAAGAGGATGCAGTGGATTTTGTATAATATTTACAAGGTGGACTGTCTTACCTGCTAGCCACAAGGCATCTATAGCACCCTCAATATGACCTAGACAGTTATTTTTTTTTTTTTTTAATCCAAAAACAGTACAGGACACCACTGTACAGCTTTTACCAGATAACAGAGGTTTGTATTCCAGGGTAAGTGGGCAAAGCCAGTAAATTCAGATCAGAAACACATATTTCCAGAGTTGGCCGAAGTGAGAGAGCACTGAGAGAGAAATATACAAACTATAGCAGAGAGAGGATACGATATTAATCACTGTGGTGTTTTATAACAATAGGAATTTATATATGCTAGACCTATACATCAAAAGATGCTCATTTTCATATTTTGATGAATTCGTCCGCCCTTTGCGTCTGCAACTGATTACATGTGTGGATTCACATCTTGTATATATTACTGAACCTGCAGGACTGCAACTCTGTGTTTCGGTTTGAATGGTTTAGTCAGTCAAACGCAGTCTCTACACTTCAGACTCTGTTTTTGGGAATCAGTCTAGCTGAACAAGTTTTAGTGGACAGCTGTATTACCAGGGGTAATGTCTTTTTATTCCTTTTCTCTTTGTGTGGGTGTGTGAGTGGTGGTGATGGCGTTGGGGGGGGTGGGTGTTCAGGGTGCAGTGGGTGAGCTATGTGTGCAAATAAACGATAACATCTAACTGGGGTGATTGGACGAACCATGAATAAAACAAGGTGGTACATTGCTCTACTCTGCACCCCGATCTGAGTCATTGTAGACACAGCTGACAGTGTTTGAAGCTGGTAACAATAAAATCTTTCAGTGAGTGCACCGTTGTGTATGTCTATAACAGTTTCTAAAGAAAAGACATGACAGGACTGCTTTTTAATAGTTACTTTAACCGAGAATGGATTTATACTCAATATGCAAAATTACAAAATGAAAAAATACTACGCAAACTTAAGATATTTATAAGAAAATACATTGCAAACGACTCAGATGCTTCAGGTAGTGTTCCATGTACATTTTGAAGAAGTGCTTGTTTCCTTGTCTTTGCTACACTCATTTTTAATTATTGCGCAGATATTTACATATTAAGATTAGATACATTTCTGAAGAAAAAAACCCCATAAAAGCCAAAGACAAAGAGTCATAGCTACACGCTGATCTAATTTATACATAAAGTCATAATGATGGGATTTATGCTGATGTGTACTCACACCACCAATGTTTAACTGTTCTTTTTTTTTCCTTTGAAACACTCTCCCCAATGTTATGGGGAAGTCATTACTTCCCCATAACATTGGGGAGGGTGTTTCACATCACATTATATAACCTCATGATTTAACATATTGCACCCAGAAAGGAATACAAACATTACTTTAATAGCATTGGCACATTATCATAATTCAGTTTAAGATGTTCTATTATATAACAAGAAGTAAATAAGTTATATTGTAAAATGGGGAGATGGAGGCTGGTTCTTCCCGCACCGTGCCAAAAACAAACTTACGTCCTTGCATTCATTTATGTCTGTCTTTCATTTGTGGCTCAGTGACGAGAGCATGTGGCCATCATTCTTCTTAGTAAAGCCACAGCAGGAGAGATTGTGTGGAGGTGTGCGGAGGTGTGGATACGCTCTCATGTGCTTTAGAAGTTCTGTGAGTCAGTCAGGCAGTCAGGACTCAAGCTGTGAGTCCTGTAAACAGAAGGGTTGGAGAGTCAGACCAATGTGAGTTGTGTGTATGCAAGCACTCATGGAAAAATTGCAGCTTAGTAAGCTTTTAAGCCTGAGAACAGCGTTGAAACATATTGCTGGAAATGCGTAAAGTCAAGTAACGTGTATGTGTCACATATGCGTTGGATCAGTGCTGGGACTGAGCTCTGTAATCCCTGTTTACTACTGTACCATTCTGATTTTCTTATTAAACTTAAATACATGTGTTAGTTGCTTCCCAGTTTCATTTCTGGTATCAGTTTCAGTTGACCTTTCAAAAGGTTGTTGAAGATGCTGAAAAACAGGGAAGCTCCAGTCTGACACAGTACTTCCTGTAAACAACTATGACTTTGCAAATTTGATCAAATAAAACTTGCTTTTCTCATTTCTGATTGAGAAATACTCATGCAACCTCAGTTCTCTTTTCAAAAGCACCAATCTCTTTCTGCCTTCCTTCACAGTTGCAAAAAGAGCCTGGGGAGCCGGTGAAGTTCAAGGCTCAAGCACTCATTTATCCCGTGCTGCAGGCCCTGGACCTCAACACGCCTTCCTATCAGCAGAATCAGGACATGCCGCTCTTGCCCCGCACGCTCATGGTGCGATTCTGGAGCGAGTACTTCACTAGTGACAAGGCCCTTTTCAGAGCTATGATGGCCAACACCCACAACGGTCCCGAATCCTCCACCTTGCTGAAATTTGTCAACTGGAGTGCATTTTTGCCAGAAACTTATCATAGAAAATACAACTACAGTGTTCCTGTTGTTGCACAAGGTACCAGAGGAGACGCAGCTGGAATGGAGAAACCATCTGAATCTTTTGCTGACCCGAGGGCGTCGCCCTTGCTGGTTCCAGATACAGACTTGCGTTCTCTACCCAAGGCCTACATTCTGACATGTGAGTATGATGTTCTCAGAGATGATGGAATCATGTATGCCACACGGCTCCGCGCTGCCGGCGTTGAGGTGACCCACGAACACTACGACACAGGATTTCATGGAGCGGTCATGTTCACCGTGTGGCCAACTGACTTCCTGATTGCACGTCGCATGACAAACAACTATGTCAAATGGCTCAAGGAGAATTTGTAAAAACTCTTGACTGTGAGAGGTCATTCCAGTTTTTAACACAATCCACTGTTGTGCAGTTGTGCGCAAGTTTTTCCCATGTGGTTTTGAACCGTTTGTGGTGTCCTGAAATGTGCTTTTTGTGTAGAGAAACTATATACAATCATCTCTTTTTCCAGTCACCCATTAAGCCGCAAAATAAGAGGAGAAAAAGGTATTTTTAAACAGATGGTTGAAAAATTATTTTTATTCTCAGATCTATTCAGTTCAAATTAGTATATATGTCATTATGAGAGTATTGTGCGGATTAATAAAAACAGCTAATTTAAAAATCAAACTGTGGACAATCTCAAAAGTTACGTTTTTTTTAGTTGTTTTTTTTTTTTTTTTTTAGCAGGATCGCTTGGCCTATATGATACTCCTTTTATATTGTTTCTCACCACAAGACCTGCAATTTGATCTAATGTCCATTATATCAGTATTGTTAGTAGTAGGTAGTCATGCGCACCGTTGGATGCAGATCTATTCCTTCTGGGATATAAGAAACATTATTTTGAGTTTTAGCAAAGCAGGAAAGGTTTTTTGTGACAGGGTTTTTGGCCAAAGTTAACATTTATCACAGAGTGCAGCTCATTCTGAAACCTAAGACTGTTTTGATCTGTTGGAAAACCTTAATTCACTCATGTTTTCTGATCCCATATCAAAGATTGGCAAATGATACTGTGTTAAAAACAACAACACCACATTTCACTTGGAATTAAATAACTGCTTTAAAAGAAAAAAAAATGTACAAATGGCAAACCTGAAGATAACTTCAAAGTTAAAAAAATATTTTCCATCATTTTAGTCACCATCAAAAAGGCATGCAGTCACCTCAACGTTGCATGAGACTTCTTTGATGTCTAATAAAAAACAATCAGTGAATTTTTGACAGTCAACATTCCACACAGAATAATGATGACAAACAAACTTTCCTCAGCAAATATAAGTTTGAAATTGATCTTAGCTAAGTGTGATGTAGCAATATAGCAAAACGAGGGAAATTTTTTCACAAGGAAATTTGATAAAAGTTTGTGAACCCCCTGGAATTTTCTGATTTTCTGAATCAATTCACAATAAAATGTGAATTGACCTTCATCTAAGTCACAGTAACAAAAAAAAAAGAAAAAAAAAACAACAACAACAAGATAACACAATGTCTTTAGGCTGGTAACACACAATCATCATTTTTTTGTGTTTTTATTTGATTAATCTATTAAACTTATATGCCAAGAGGAAAAAGAAAGTGAACCAATCGAAATGTCACTTCAACATAAACTAATTGAAACATGTAGTTTGCACATTTGTAGTCTTTCTGATAACATGAGTTTGACATGTGACATGGAGCAGCTTTAGTAAAAGGCAAACATTTCAAGCCTGCTATTTATAGGAAGCCTCTTCTGATGTGAAACATGCCTCACAAAAGACACATGATCAAAAGTGGTTCATTTGAGTAAGGCTGGAAAAGGATAAAAAGTAATCTCAAAGTGTTTAGAAATCCAACAGCCCACAGTTAAACAAAGTGTCTGTAAATAAATATATAGTTTAGTACTGTTGGCTGTCTTTTGTAGAAGTGGGCATCCAGCCAAGATGACTACAACAGCACATTACAAAGTCCTCAGTGAAGTAAAGAAGAACACAGGAGTAACAGCCAAAGGCTCAAAGGCTTTTTGTGACTCCACCAAATGCAAGTCATTGAACAGGCAGGTCGTCCCTGGCAGAAAATTAGAAAGGAAGCTGTTACTCCTCACAAACAAATGGACATAATAATTAAAAAATAAGCATTTAGCTTAACATCCAAAAGGCACCTGAAATGCTACTCGGGGAAATGTTTAAGGGACTGATAAAACAAAAGTTCTATTTTTCTGGAAGAACACTGTGCAGTATGTTTGGTGCAAAAAAGGTCCTGCTTACCAGCATAACAATGTCTTCCCAGTGGTGAGGCATGGTGGATGAAGCATAATAATTTGGGATTGCTTTGCTTCCAATGTAAAACCCTAAATGTATCAAAGTATCTGTCAGGAATATGTCAGAGTGGTGGTCAGTATTATGAAGTTTTGTAGCAGTTTGGACAATGATCCTAAACAAATCCACCGTGGAGCAGCTTCAGAAAAAGAAAACCCACCTTTTTGAGAGGCCCAGTCCAGACCTTAGACCCATAGACATCCGGGCAGAGAGAAAGGTGAGGGGCATGGAAGTGGAGGATCTGAGGGAGCTGGCTGAAATGACAATCTGGAGGAGGTCAGGCAGATAAGGTGGGGCAAGGTTATGGATGGCCTTGAAGGAGGATTGAAGTTGAACGGGAGTTTGTAGTTAACTCTTTGGCAGACTGGGAGCCAATGGAGCTGCTGCAGGGTGAGGGTGATGTGAATGATGGAATGATGGGGTTCTTGTCATGATCCAGGCAGCAGAGTTATGGACCAGCTGGGGCTTGTGGAGGGACTTCTGGGGGAGACCAAAGAGGAGAGAGTTCCAGAAATGTGGAGGTGACAAGACAATGGACAAAGATGGAGGCAGTGTGGACAGTGAGGGAGGGGCGGAGTCGATTTATATTACAAAGGTGGAGGTACGCAGACTAGGTGATGTTGTTGATATGGAAGTGAAATGACAGAGTGCTGTTTACCTGAAGGGAGGGGGAGTCTGAGGAGCTGTCAGTGGTTAGGGAGAAACTGGCAGCTTTGGATAATGATGATTTTGTGCGAATGAGAAGGAGCTCAGTTGTTTCACTGTTTAATTTCAAGACATTTGCGGTGAACCAAGATTTGATTTCAGCTCAGCAGGTGAAAGAGAAGGCTGGAAGTATGGAGTCTGGTTTATTAGAAAGGTAGACGTGGGTGTCATCGGCATAGCATTGAAAATTGATATTGAATTTGAGAAAAATACTGCTGAAGGGGGAGGAGATAAGAGATCAAGAGAAGGGGCCCTAGGACAGAGCCCTGGCGCACACCTGTAGTGACTGGGGACGGGTTGGGTGGGAAAGATTTAAGCTTAATGAACTTTATAAACTATTTACAAGGGTTTACTTAATATTTTCCTTCCAGCACTGTGAATGTTTACTGTTTGTTTTAAATGAACACACAAACAATGATAATGATTTTAGTGTTATCAGCCCAGCACATTGTTATTGTGACACAGAGGAATTCCTCTGGGTCCAGGAATAAACGCTGTATATCATAAATGAGTTTATCTTTGTCAAGCAAATGCTAAAAAGCTAATTCTGCATTGAATGTAGACTTGCCTTTGAGACACTCATGTACAGATATGCAAAGATATAAAACGCTAATATCAGGCTAAGACCAAGTGCCGGTTTTACATTGAAATTTATTTCAGTATGTGAGTTTATATAGCTAATTTTACTGCATGAGTATATTTTTGGCAATAATTTGATTGAGTGAGCTTAAGTGTCTGACCTGTACTTTAACAGCACTCAGATAAAATTATATATTTTTCTCCTCAGGTCCATTATCATAATGGATAGCTTTAACCCTTTTACATGTGACTATGATTTTGTCCTGATATTTTTCTTTTTGTGTGTAACATCATTCTGTGACTTTGCACATTTGAAAGGTATCTTAAAGAAAACTGCTTGTAAAGCTTTAAACATGTTGTAGTTAATTATTAGACAGCGTCAAATGTCAGATTGTATGCATACTGTGATCCATATGTCATTTAGAAGGGCGTTTTATTTACTACATGTTCATTTTTACTAAAAGATGATGGAATAATTTGAAGAATAAAACTTTTCTCTCAAGCTTTACAGAGAAATCTGCTCCTTAGCATAAACACTTCTACATTCTCAGTTGTAAATATGACTTTGTATTTGTTTCATGTTTTTCCTGTTAATGTTGCACCATTTTTCATTTTAATGCTATCTGACAATAAAATGACTTTATCTTTTGTTGTGGATTTCTGCATTATTTTATGCAATGAGAGTGAAGGACAGTAGACCATACAGAAATGATGAGAGTAAAGGTAGTGTAACTGTTTATGATAGTAAGCAATATAAACTTCTCAGTTTATACGTAGCAGATAGTATGATGCATACAATAAACTGATATAAACATAAACACAAAAATACACTTGGCGGCTCAGCTGGCACAGTTGTTCATAATATACCTAAGGGTATAGAGAGTACAGTTTAAATTTCCAAAGGTCTAGCTAAATAAGTCACTATACACCTACATACTTTCCAAGAGACTTGAAGAACATGCTTTTTTTGTGTAGCCAAGAAGAGAATGAATATGTGAAGATAAATCATTTGGGCAAAATGACGATTCAACTGGGACAACCATGTTCATCAGCAGACATTTAACAAAACACAACTCTGCGACTCCACAGAGCAGGGATGAATATTTCTATATGTAACTGCATTATGTTTGTATTGTTCCTCTTTATCACAGCTTTATAACCACACTGCTACTGTTTCTTGCATTTGTTTCATCCTGATTAAAAATAGATCTTCTAAATTCACAGATGCTCACAAGTTCTAATATAAATATTGTGTATAGTGGGTGCAGACGGTTGCCCTCTGAGAGGAAGGTTGACAGTTCAATTCCCAACCCCATTACATTGCCCCCATGTAGATCACGAGCTGTCGTTGTCATAGTGCTGGATAAATGAACATCCTATTGTTTAGATACTTAGATTATACCTAAAAAGTCTATATTCTGATTGTACAGACTCGCATGGAATGAAATGTCATTGCCTTGACTAAGATGCATTTAAGCTAAAACAATAATGGCATAGACAAATAGATAAGGCACTGGGACAAAGCAAGTTCAAATCATGGAATAATAAATAGAAAAAAGAAGGGCATAAGATAGGAGACGGGGCTGTATTGCTCATTAGCAAGGAGGTGCACTTAAATATTGCAGTTGCGTGTAAATAGGTAGATATCAGTAGAATTGCTATATAGTATTGCACAAGATAAGGAGGTAGGATGGAGAGGGGAAGGCAGGCTGTATATTAGCCAGTTATTGCACATGTAATTGCACTTAAAGGCTTTCAGAGTGAGTGTTCATCGAGAGTCCTCATAGCCCATGAAAAGAAGCTCTTTTTTTTTGTTCTACTTTGTACGCTCCAGTGACTCTTACTAAAAGGCAACAGGCCTGAACAGGTGGTGTGCAGGGTAGTGGTGGTCTTGAATGATCCTTTTTGATGTTGAGAACCATTGGAAGCAGGGACTGTCATCCAGGGATGGCAGGCAACAGCCTATCGTCCCCCCCCCACTGATTTTGTTACTCTTTGGAGCTTAGTTTCACCATCTGTTGCGCAGATTGCAAACCACACAGTGATGAAGTACACCAGCACACTCTTAATGGCTCAGTAGAATGGCACAAACAGTCTTTCCTGAAGTTTGGTCCTTTTAAGTATAATCTTAAGAAACAGATATGCTGCTGGGCGTTCCTTACTTGTACTGAAGTGTTTGCGGACCAGGAGATGTCATCACATTAGCATGTGCCAAGAAATTTAAAAGAACGGAGCCTGTCTACACAATCTCCGTTGGTGAAGAGAGGGGAGGGGCCAGCTTTATGTTTCCTAAAGTCAATGACCACCTCCTTGTTTTTTATTTGTTAGAGGTTGTTTGTGACACCGCACTGTCAGTCTCGTCTCCTGAGGTGATGGCGCCCACCAAGGGGGGAATCAACTAAATTTTTATTTATTGGTGGGATGGGTAGGGATGCAGTCATGGGTGTAGATGACATACAGGAGTGGGCTCAGCACACAGCCTTGCGCTAAGCAATAGAGGAGATGACCTATGGGCAATCCTTTTAGGAGCTGTTAATTCAGGCACAGGTGAAGGAATGTTTAGTGCATGCATTTAGGGGGTGCAATGTCAAAAGTCAAGCTACACTTGACAAACAGCATCCTGTGCTCCAAGTGGCACTGAGCGGTGTGGAGAGCTGTGGAGGTTTCACAGCCCTCACAGACTGGAGATCTGGTTCCTATCAAGACAGTGGATGGTGTGGCCTGCTAGGCTTTACTGAGCTATCCAGGATGTGTTGGTGTAGTTGAGGTTCTGCGCTGACTAATAAGGAGCAATAGTTAATTTGTTGCAGGATGTAACTCCACTTCGTCAATCTTGTGGCTGATGAGAAGGCTGGGCAGTGGGGGTCTCAGTGGCTGCTTCCTTGGCCTAACTAGCAGGCTGCTCTGCAGCCTCACTTCTGCTCGCATTCCCTGCGCTTCTGACTGTGAATGCTGAGCCTTAACATTCAAAGAGCAACATTTCCAAAAAGGCTATGTCCAAAGTTCATACAGGTCAAATATCGAAAAACAGTTACGTGCAGGAATCCTCCTAGAATCCTGTGTAAAGACGTTCCCTTCATGCTGATGGTGTCAGTGGCCTCAGTTTTTTGAAAGGTAAAACTATCAAAGTATTATTGTATTGGAAAATCACATTAATTGTAATGTAGAACTGCAGGTTTTGCATTTGTCCTCACATACTTTTTGACGCCTTCTTTCTTCTTTTTTGGCTCTGTTGCAATGCAACTCCTGTTCTTTTTATTGAGAAACCTCAAACAAGCACACAGGGCACAGTCTGATATTTCATTCTTGCTTCTTTTCTTTGCTGATTCCTCTGGAGATTCCAATCTAAATAAGATGATGGACAAACGTGGTGCACAGAGGTGCACAAAGATAGAAAAGGCATGAAACCCTTTTTTGTATTGCATGCATTTAACTTGCTAATTGAGAATTTGGTAGAGTAATTATTAAAGTAAAAGAAAGAAAGTTGTTGGAAATGTAAAAAAAAAAACATGTTCAGGTTAAAAGTCAGGCAGATCAAATCAATTAAATCCTCGATTCTCTCTACTCTCACCTAAAGGAGAAAGTAGAGAGGAACATAAGCCAAGCAAAAGAAGAGGGAAGGAAGAGTTGGGTGTGATAAACAAAAATAGTTGTGTAGGGTAGCTGGGCATTTGTAAACAAGAGAGGAGCAAGACTGTGAGATGTGATTCTGCCTCTGAATTCATCTGCATTTACAGGCAATGCAGGTTTATTTGAATAAAACATTTCATACACAGAGACTAGTCCAAGTGCTTTTCCAAAGGCATTAAGATGAGTAGAGCAAAAACAATTATATTGACTTAATATAATCAGCATACAAATCTAGATTAAAATATCAGACACAATAGACACACATGCACACAGTGAGTGATCAAATGTTGTTGAGACTATGCTGTTCTGCAATTATTATTAAATCCTGCAATTATGATCTGTTCTGATTGGAATCGTATTTATTTGTGACTGTCGCTGCACATCCAGGTTTGTTGTCTCTACAACATTAGTAAAAAGGCACAAACACATGGATTATGTATGTCCATAGATGGTTAGTTCATGTGAACTATTATAATCACAAAGCGTCAACCACCTTCTGGAAAATACAGGTACATTTTTTAAAATAAGTCAATAAGAAAAGGGTGTATATGTTAAAAAAAATATTAAAACTACAATATTTTAAATAAAGATTTGATTGTTATAATTAATTGCTACATTTGGCACAAACCTGAGCTCCATGGGGAGTTGATTCCAGCAGAGGGCAGCATAATGACTGAAAGTCATTTTGCCTTATTTGCGCCTTGCTTGGTTTGAACGCCAGCTGACCGGACCCTGCAGAAATATACACATTCCAGGAAAGTATTCACCAAATATATCTCTGTATAATTTGGGTCCAGACATTTATAGACTATGAATTGAACCTTAAGTCTTAAGTTGAATTCTATATATAAGTTCAGTGTCAGGAGTATTGTAAGTGTTGTAGTAATGATTTCCCTCTTCTTTGTTTGTCAGCATTCTTGCTGCAGAATTTGAAGGATTTATAGTTTGAGTCATCTACCTCCATCAAATAAAAACCTGGATGAGCTTTTCCAAAGCCTTCTTTGACGTAATGTTTTTAATTTTGGTTTGTTTTTTAGATGTCAGAAAGATTACTTTGTTAAATTTTTCATGTAATTAAGAAAAGAATCAGCCCAATATCATTTACATTGTTTATTGTTTTTTTATTGCATTGGTGTTGAAGTGATCACTGATTCTAAGCCTCTTTTCTTTATTACCAAAATATTTTTTTCAGTTTTCTTTTTATGTAGTTGAAGGACATTGTGTTGGATTCAGTTGTTTACTTCATCAAGGAACTAACATTAGACATTGACAGGATGGTAGTTTTCTGTGAGGTTTCTTGATAGAGCTGGGTATCATCTGCATAGCTGTGATAAGAAACTCCAGAGTGCTGGAGAATTTGGAAGAGGAGGACCATGTACCGGTTAAGGAGAAGCCCAGGAATTGATCTTTGTGGGACACCACATGACATGGTGGATGTCTCAGATTCATAATTACCAATATTCACAATGTAACCACTGCCTTATGAGCTTAGAGAGCAAATTATTAACAAGTTCTTGTCGATAATTACAATCCCTGAAACCCTAATACGTTTTACAGTTTTTTTTCTAGAAGCATTTGATTATCTATAGTATCACACACTGCACTGAGATCAAATAACAACAGGACTGTACTTGAATCACTATACAGACAGATGTGGCTCATTTTGTTATGAGAACAGTTTCACCCCTATTATGTGAGCAGGATTATTTATTGACAGTTGATTTTTATTTTCAAAATGTTATTGATTTGATTAAAAATAACGGTTTGAGACTGGCATGTAGTTACTTAATGATGAAGCCTTCAGGTTTGCATTTTGTGACCTTTATTTATTATGCATGATTCTCTGATTGCACACGAGTTATAAGCAACATACAAATAGATAGAGCTCACAGTTTTGTAACCAATAATAAAAGCCAGATGGTTTCATATAGTTTTAACAAAATTTACAAAGGTCATCTGGTTGCAGACATAGCACATCCACCATGTGTAATTTTAGGTTTAAAAAGCTCAAAAAAGCAAACAGTCATATCATTGAAATTCATCTTCTTTTTTATTATTAGTACTTTTATTTATTTCTTTTTTACTACCTATAAATGGCTATTTTCTTGTTTATGGTGCAATATTGAACAATTTGCAGTCTTATCATAGCATCATGAAAGGAACAGAGGCAATTAATTTTATTCCCATAATATAAAAGGCAATCAATTATCAGCTGAAATGTTATAGTAGTGGCTGTATTAGGCAAGGCAAGTTTATTTGTGTAGCACATTTCATGTACAAGAAAACTGTCTTATTTTTTTTCCCCACGCGTGCAGGGGGTTTATGTCATGTTTATGATAGGTTTAGGCTCCTTCTCTTTTCAGCTTCCTCTTTCTAACTATCTTTCTGAGTTTAGAGGTTAGGAGATTTCTGAACTTGTCGCCCATGAAGAAGTAGAAGACGGGGTTGATGACGCTGTGCAAGAAGGCCAATGGTCTGGTCACGATGTACAGAACTTCTATGTATTTTATTGTACATTCTCCCATACTTGCCCAGGGCTTCTGAGATGCTATCCTCACATTTCTTAGCACGTGGTAGGGGGTGTAGAGAATCAGAAACATGGCTGCAGCTGAGATAACAACTCTAAGAGCCCGTCTGTAGGATGTCCTGTGCTCTAGAGCTCTTTCCTGCATCTGGAGCAGATGGAAAATTTGGTAGGAAAAAACACAAAGTCCAATCATAGGGAGAATGTAACCAGTAATAGTTAACCCAAGACTGTAACCTAAGGGATTGACGTCTCCATTTAGGCTGCCAAAATCATTGCAGAAGCTCCCGTTTTGTGATTGTAAGTCCTGGAGCATTAGTGAGATCATTGGGGCAATTTCCACATTGACAGCCAGCCAGCTCACCCCAGTCAGAATCAGGGCTGTTCGTGGCCTCAGCAGGCAATGATTCCTAGTTGGATGTTTTACGAGCAAGAAGCGGTCCATGCTGAGCCAAACCATAAAGAGGATCGAAGAGTAAAGATTGACATGCAGGACATAGCGGTTGATAATGCAGAAAAAGGACATTTCTACCTGATCATTTGCATAAAGGTAGGAGAGGCGTGGCAGTGTACAGAGGAAAATAAGGTCAGACACCGCTAGGCTGAAGAGATAGATATTGCAGCTCTGCCACTCCTGCAAACAAAAAATATATCCAAGTACGACCAAGAGGTTGCCGGGGAAACCAATGCAGAACTCGATTCCATAAAATGGTGACAGATAGTACCTCTTCAGGACAGTGTCCAGCTCTCTGCAGCTGAGCTCCTACCATGAAAAAAAGAAGAAAGAGGAGAAAAGAAGGAAAGAAGGGGGATGGAGGAGCAGGGAATATGGAGACACGAAATAGTAGAGTTATGATTAAAACACAATTATGATCTGGAATAACAATGTCTATAGACAGTTACTGCAAGAAGGACCACAGACTATCATGTTAAGCACAATTTTCCAATGTATCTGCGTGATGATAAGACTTACCATTATGTGGTTCTAGTAGATTCTGCTGGCTGTCAAAAGAGCGTGACCATGAGCAGGTGAAGCCGCTCTTTGTACACTAAAGACAGTAAACAGAGTACTGACGGTAATATGACATGGCTGGAACATCTCACCATCATCAACATTCACTTTATGGTTTTAACATATAAAAACTTGGTATGTGTCATTTGCATTTAGGGCAGGCAAAACAAAACATCACAAAACAAATAAAAAGCATACGTTATCAATTCTACTGTAACAGCTTATTTGAATTTCTTTATTCAAATCTGTCTATATTTGAATATGACTAGTTTACTCCTCATTCCAGAAGTCAAGCCCAGCTCTCGTTTAGACTGTAGAAGTTTCACCACAAACTATGATACAAAAAAACCCTCCTAGACAAATGTGGCAAACATTTTCACTCCATTTCAACCATATCTACATAGCCTTTTCTTTATTAAAATGTGTTTAAAGCATCTTATTTCAGTTGTGGAATTACACGTACTGTCCTGTAAGTTCACATGATTATTATACAGATCCCAACTATCAACGTTAAACTTAGTATGAAAACCAAATCCACTTTTAAACTAGATTTTAAAGATGGGATGACATACTTTATTAAACCATTTTCATGCTTTACATTTCCCCAAACGTTTATTTATTTGTTTTTGAAGTTGTTGTTTAAAAGTAAGTTAATCTGAAAATGTAATTTCTAAGACAAACGTTGACCGTCCGACATGAGTCCTTCCTGTAAGCTTTAGGCATCAAAACTTTCGTTTCTGTAGAGAAGACAGGTGAGAATGTTCCTTGGTTTTATAAATCCTTTTGCACTCCAACATATCTAACTATGTTTAACAATATGAACTGTATGTGTAAGGACGTAACAATCAGTTACTGTAGAATGTTACAAAAGTGAAATGACTAAATCATTCACATCTGTCCAAACTTCATTCTGTAAAAATGTACTTACAGTGTTGTATGTGTTGAAAACTTTAGTGCAGAGTGCAGCAATGTAGACAATTCTTTGCAGTATCTTTTAACACCTGTAATAAAGTCTTACTCATTCTCTTACTTTCCTTAATTGCAAGGTCTATATATGCTCCTTATTTCGAAATGTGCAGTCATGCATTTCCAAACAGTTGAAACTGAACATGTATAAAAAAATGTATTTCCCAATATAGATGTCAAACTTGATATGCTTTTTTTAAGCATTTTCTTCCTCATTTGTTTATAGTCTCTACCTAAAAACGATCATGTGGCAACAACCGCTTGCAATGTTTGTCTCTCACACTCAGATACAGATGTGTCTGAGTTGTCAGGCTTAGAATAAGAATAAAACCTAACCCTGCATTTAATACACATCCTTCTCCATCATGCAATACACAATGGCTTTTAATAATGATTTATAACCAGGGACCAATTCATTTAAAAAAAAAACAACACACAAATAGATATTTAAAACCATTTTACAAGTATATTTTTAAAATTGTTAATGCCAATCCCCAGCAAGTCCTTTCAGGGCATTTTACAGAGAAAACTGCAAAATAATCAAGCGAAGTAAATTAAATTGCATTCCATTTCCAATTATAATTGGAAGGTATATTAGTATATACTTTTCTTTTCTCTGTGCAAAAACCCAGCTTGACAAAGCCTACACCAGCCTAACTTGGCATAGTCACAAGTGGATGGTAACACCTAGTATAAGTGACAAAATAAACCACCAAAACACCTGTGGGCTGTTATGTTTTTGCAGGAGCACTGTTAAACATCATTAGCGAGCTAAATATAAATAACAGAGACTAATACGATGTGAGTCATGCATTATGTTGACCATTATTATCACTTATTTCATCAAAGTGGGCTGCAGGATGTATTTGTAATCTATAATAACTACACAGAGAGGTTGTGTTCTGTGTCTTATCCAGAGATGCCAAGCTTTGCCACTGACACCAACAACTGTACCTGTACAGGGGTACACCAGGGGAACCCCTGCAGAATATTCCCAGATTCCAAATAAGTAGAATGCCACTTTAATTTAACTTTATATAGTATCATCCATCCATCCATCCATCCATCCATCCATCCATCCATCCATCCATCCATCCATCCATCCATCCATCCATCCATCCATCCATCCATCCATCCATCCATCCATCCATCCATCCATCCATCCATGGGTGTATAGTAGCATGACACTAAGAATTAAACACTGTTAAACGCTGGAACACTGTCAAGTATTGAAGGCTTTCCGTTTCAAAACAAGATAATCAAACTGTGCAGGAGTTAAGCACACAACATCAAAGAAAACATTGATTAGTTTTTGTTTTCTTCCGTGTTGCTGCAGTGTGCTCCAGTAAACACCTACTACAATAAAATTTGACCTAAGATGCTATACATTTTGCATGCAATGCTGTGTATTACATTTATAAAAATACAAAAAATAAAAATAAATTAAAACTTTATAGGGCATTGATTTCAGAGGATATTAGATAGGTTCCCCTAAGTATTTAGTACTTATGTATTTTCCCTCTCTACTCTGATAAAAACAAAAAAGGAGGACAGGGCTTTTATTTTGAAAAATATTCAAGTTCCTAAAAGCCACAACATTGCCTCTGAGGGAAAGTTGATTTTTCTTCGGTACTGGTTGTGCTTTGTTTGTGCTCAAAATATATGAACCAGGAGCTCAAAGGTTTACAACTGCTGAGCTGTTTGAAGTAAATCTAGCGTGTCCTCCTCCACTCCAGTCCTGTGCACACTCAGAAAGTTTAATGACCTTTTTTCTCTAATAAAATTAATTTTTAAACCGAAGAAAGCGTTGTATTACTCGAGGTAACATTTTTACTGTTGACATTTATAAGTGTTGTTTGTAAAATTGACGTCGTGTTGCGTTTGAGGAATATTTTGCACCGTAGTGCGTTGTATTATTGTTTTGGGACAACATCATATGATGTCTATAATAAAACTAGTGCTGATTGTGAAGAAGGGATTCATTTAAAATGTTTAGAGTTGTTTTACTTTTATTGTTTTACAAGGGTATTCATATTACCTGAGAACTTTGGTACATTGACTCCACTGTGCCTGTCTTTTCCTTTACATAATATGACCTTTCCAAAAAAAGGCACAAAAAGGTGCCTAAAAGCTCCCTAAAGTGAAAATCATGACTGCTCAAAACTTCTAAGGGAAGTCACCAAAACCTCCAGTTTAATTTGTTTTTTACAGTACATGGTAAAAAACTCTATAGCTGAGATTTCTTGCCATCACATGTTTTCTCAACCATCTCATGATGCAATGTTTGTCTTCTGTTGGCAGACTACTGCATAGTGTCATACAATTTTGCTTAGAGGTGGATCATCTGTGCTCTAAGAGTTGTGTTGGTCTTCAAGAGTTTCAGCTTTAATTGGGTAATATATTTAAAGCAATCTAAAACAACTTGGTGATTGGACCAATTGATCTGCATTTTTCTTCAAAAAATCCTCTTGCTTGACAATGAGGTTCTTGCATATTTGATCATAGCGTTTATTGTTAAGAGTTACTTAACGTGATGTTAAAGATCCTGACATTTCATGGTAGATATCACTAAATGAATCAATGTAAATAAAATAAATATAATACATACCAGTTTACCCTAGCTTTATTTAATAACTCTTCTGTTATTTTTTTCAGCAGGTTATGTAATTTCTTTGATACGCTTCCTCTAAACCTCCAACTAATTTCCACAGAACTACCACAAGTAAATTTCTCCATCAGTCCGACTGCCATACTGCAGTTTGAGTTCTGCATTCAGGCTGCTAAACTGAAGTGAGACGCCACATTCTCATCTTCTGAACATGTTTTAACAACAGCTGATGGTACCAGTTTAATTTTAGATGAGTTTATGTCTAACCTCTTCACAGACAGCCACCATTGTTTTTCTTATTGGACGCACGATCCTCCAAAAATTAACATTTCAAATTCAAGGACCAGGATTAACGTGCCAGGATGAATTCATCAGTAATGACCCTACTCTTCTTTAACAATGCTTTTAACATGACGTGATATTTAAGAAGAAACTATGCCTCTCATGTTGCCAGGCCAGGCACAGTGAAAAACTGTACAGCTGAAAGACAGCTGTCGTTGAAAACTCGTATAAAAACTACGATAAAAGGTCCACTAATATAGGTTTCTGATTTTGGGATACGGTGTGAGAAACAAGGCACGGTCGGTCTATTTCTACACATCAAACGCATTTAAAAAAGAGCCCTCTGCAAAGATGTTTGTGTTTGCACTTCCACTTTTCCCTTCAGTGTGTCACAACCAGTACTTACATCACTTTCAAGAGATGGCGTATGACAGCTGGACGAGGAAGCGGGGGACATATTAAGAAGCAGCTTTTCTATCTACTTTGAGCTTCATGTAACAAATTAGAAGTGCAGTAAAACACATACAAGCAGGTTATGCTATTCTCACAAACTATTTATAATGGACACTTGTGGTCACAGAATTTAACGACCCAAGAAAAATAAAAAAAAACACAGTTCAACTCCCAGTTCAAGTGTCGTCACCTGTGACATAGAAGATGATATTAGGGGACAGCCGGGAGAAATATGTGAAACTCGGCATCCTCTTGTCAACCACCTTATTGACGAGAAGAAAAAAGATTGAAAACAACCATAGAAGCTCTACGATTCCCACTGATTTCTGTGAATTTTCCTGCTGTATCACTGGAGCCAGAATTAGTTACCTTGGCCAGGAAACCTCTAAAGCTGAGACTGATTTCTACACTTACGTTCCAAGTGATGCAGCCAAAAACAAAATGTTCAAAACCTTGAAAAATGAGAAACTATGAAAATAAAGCCAAAGAAACAGATGGCACCTCACACTTCTTGTGGGTTTTCAGTGATGGATGAAAGGAATTGCATTTGAAAATCAAAAGGCTAAATTTATTGACATTTTGCCAAACACCTTTTTGTCTCCTAAAATATACTGTTTATATATACAAACGGGGATCACACATTCAAATGGTAAATGTTATTCTGCAGTAAAATATTTAGATTGTCAGGGGATTAATATAACAAAAAAATAGCTATTTGACGGTACTTGATGACTTGAGTGGCTTGTATGTCAAGCATCCAGCATCCTTCAACAGGTCTTCTTGTTTTTATCTTCACTCTGATTTTTTTCTTTATTGAAATAAACTTGTGTATGTTTTTGTTCAGAAAATACTTTTTTCCCCCTTTTTTTTTCTTTTGTTCATCAGCCATGGGTTCAGCAGCTCCCATCTTCCCTTTCTCTAAATTACAACCTGCCGCTGATTTGCCTCTCAGTTGTTACTGGTATTAAGATGAGATTCATTCAAAAATTATTACTTTACATTTTAAATGTCCATGACTGAATACTCTTTTAATGAAAACAGCTATTTTTTATTCTTACCTGTTATGTTTGTGGTCAAGGACGAACCCTCTTCCAGCAACCTCATGCAGCTCCTTTTGTCTCATGCTGAAATGCTGCAGGCACGTGTCCAATGGAGGGTGGGGGTGGGGGTGGTTGTAGCAAACATAACACTTGCGGTAAAGTGTTTTTAACCAAGTACAAGAGCAAATAAACCTACTGAGCCCTTACATTACTGTTTTCTTTTTTTATTTATTTTTTATTTTCAATGTTTGGATGATTAAGAGCAGATAATAAAGCCACTCTATGTTGCAATATGAAATCTGACCAAATGGGACCAGAATATCACGAGAAAATTCAAGTCATCTCCTGGAATGAGACAACAATGTGCACCTTCATCGGGACAAAGAGGTATTTCACCTGTTAGCACCATATTATTGGTGTCAACACAGCAGATCTTTAGGCCTTCATATGAGCAGATGTTAAATTGCTATAGAGTAGCTTTAAAAGTGAATTGATGGAAAATTGTGCAGCAAGTTAAGAATAAAGGACGTTTTATTATGAAATATCAGTTCTTCCATGCAGCGCTGACACAAATATGAGTAGAATTCTATGTTTGTGCAGAAAACAACACACGTCTGGATGGATGTTTTTCATTTTTCTGCAGTTCTGATTCCTGTAAATATTAGTAAATATTCTTAAACCACAACAACTCTTTTCTTCATCTTGAGTGGAGTTTAGTTTGATGTATATTTTGCAGATCGAAAGCACTTCTGCCTGGTATTCACTAGATGATTTTGGGCTGATGCGGATGAAAGATGGTCACTGTGAAAAATCTGTGTTTTTCACAGAAGTTTAAAGTCTAAATGAATGCAACTTGGCACCAATCCAAGAAAATAAGAAGAAAATAACATGGACACCAAGCATGAAAGAAGTTAAGAGTTGAAAGACTCACATACTTCTCCTTTCCTGTCTTTTTTAAATGTATTTTAGAATCACATAAAAACTGCTACTAAACTGCGGTTCATTTTCCTGTCTTGCTTATTGTTTTCTGTCAGCGCATGCTGAAGATGCAATTCTGCATCTGTCATACATACGATTCAGGAGCAGCATAGACGAGCTTTTATGAGAACACTGTAACTAATTGTGGAGTGGATAGAAAATATTTAATCAAGTCTTACTTTAGCATGAGATAACCATATAGGGATAAGTTATATATATATATATATATATATATATATATATATATATATATATATATATATATATATATATATATATATATATATCAAAGAAGAAGAAGTACGTGTGCTGTTTCCACACTCATAATTAAAGCTGGGCTTTAGTATTAGTATCTCTGCCCACGGACACGGGATTCTGCTGTATGCTGCTCCATTCTTGCCCTTTTGCATAGTACAATGTGATCTTAATTACAGTATGTTGATACTGATCGGGATTCTGTTTTATAACGCAGCAACAAAGCTTAGAATGTTTGTCAGCCTTTAGAAAGCACATGACCTGCTGCTGAGAGACATGTGAGATAAAGCCAGAGGTTTTTTTCCTCCTTTTCTTCTTCTTCTTTCACCTTGTACTAGAGAGAAAGTATGTTAGGTATAACAGCACCTCCTCATTCCCCCCAGTGTGAGACTGTTAGTAGTATTCTTGTTCATTGATAGTGTTCTCGTTAATGGTAACATATATGCTACTGCAGGCCAGCAGTAGGAACATTGTATTTTATTGCTGTCTTTGGATTGAAATGTTACAGCAACCCCAAGTCCACCTACTTTACAAAAGCTATGTGATCATCTTTAATCATTCAGAGACCTTTTCTCCAGCTTATGCAAGTCCAATCAAGGAGATGATTCTGTTTCAATGAGTAGTGACAACAAAATTACTTCATCGTGCATGTCATCATTGAATATTTCTGGTCTATGTAAGGATTGTTTGTCATTTTATATAGAACAACTCTGCCCTCTAAAGGCAAATCTAAGTAATGCACCATGACTGTTCAAAAAATGGAGACCTAAATTATATTATTATTTATTATGTCAAAAAGTGCGAAGACCTCAGAGACACAAGCTGTTTTACTTATTTTTAATATTTTTCATGCTTCTTTTTCTTCTGCTTTGGGCACCTCTGTTACAGCTGCTCCATTAAACACCACCTAAATATCCAGAGAATTACAACAAGAACTCGGAAGACAAACGATGTCCTGTCGCTGAGGCCGTTATGGTGACATTTTTGTTTTGTTTGCTTGTTTTGTTTTGTGAGGTTTATGTCCAGATCTAAATTTCTACTTATTTCAGCAGAGCACCGCATCACGCGATTCATGACTGGCATTGTGGGATGCAAATGTGCTCCAGCAGAGGGCTGTATGAACCCAGAACTCAGACCGAAGCGCCACAAGTGTCCTTCCTTGTGTTTTATTAAAATTAAACAAATGGAATTGTGTGGCAGAAAATAGGGTGTCACATTATATCACCATAAAACACATTATACGTGTAGTTACACTGGAATCAAACCAGGCATGGGATTTAAGAATCAGTCAGACAAATAAATGTGAGACAAAAGATGACAAAAAGGTTCTGATTGTTGGCATTTTAAAACGGTGAAAAGAATGAAGAGCAGCTGGACACACACAGAAAAGAAATGACAGTAAACAGCTGGTGATGAAGCAGTCGGTAAATTCTTTTCCAGTCATGTGACAGTGTTCTTATGACTTACAATTTGTATGTGTTTATGGTTGTACATTTGTGCTTGACATGTATAAATAATTAAATAGAATAGTAACAGACTGAATCTGGTAGTTTCATCTGCATTAATTCCATATTTCATGTGCGCTCACACACGCATGCACGCACACACACACACACACACACACACACACACACACACACACACACACAAAAGGGAGAGTTAAAAATAAAAGAGAAAGGAGTAGGTGACCCAAAAGAAGCTAAAAGTCATTTGGCTGATAAAATGAGATGAAATGAGCTTGCCTGACAACAATAAGCAGGTCTTATTTTAAGCAGACTGCCGTATTAACACCTGAATGCAGTGTGAGTGATGTGTTTGCAGTTTGCTCCACATTCTGGCCAGATGTGAGTGTTCCCGTTAGACCCTGTAGCTAACACGGATGTCCTACTTTTGGAAGGTGACACACTTAGAGCTTTATCACTACAGCTCTGCACTAATTATTGATTTGCTGCACATTTGATGGTGAGTTAATTGGATTGCAGTCTGATGTGGTCCATGGCCTTAAGAGTTTTTTAAATGTCTATAAGATATCACACCAGGTTTAGAAAGTAAGGGATTGCTCCTTTTAACGCCAACCAATACTTGGGTTGCCAAGGTGGAGATAAAAGCTCCAAGTGCAGCATTAAGTTCTCTATTTCCGCACTCTGAGCACCCGCTCCATCCACTCTGCTACTTTAAAGTTTCACCTGGATTTTTCTCGACCCCTGGCCTGCTATTTTTCATCAATAATCATTTGAAAGTTCTCACAAACTCCTTTTCAGCCACATATCCTTAATCTTCTCCAAAACGTCAGCAGAACAAACTGTTCTTATATCTAGGTTCAAATTATGTGCTGTTTCAATAATTTGTGTCATATTTGTCTGCCCAACGTTTAAAGTGCCCTTCTGAAAACGAGATGAGGTGACAGCAGGACCAGGTGAGCAAAATGGTTTTCAAATTTTCTCAACAGGTACAAAACCCTTACTGTTTTTAGGTTTCACATTCAGTGGCAAGACAAACATATGAGAACTCCTTGGAATTGATTGCTTTTCTACATTCATATTCCATAAAATATGATCATTTCCATAAAGCTGAAAAGAAATACAAAGAAATGACAAAGTGTTTAGGTATTGATGAGTCCACACAGGTAGACAAAATGTTTATAAATGGAGACAGTTTAGTATAGTGGCTACTCTTTGTATGAGTGAGCATCCAATCAAGATAGATCCAGCCATGATGGCGCTGTGATATGCAAGTCATCGAACAGGTAGGTTGACCTTGGCAGAACAACAGAAGAATCCACTGCTCTCCAAAACAAACCTCATTTTGTGTGATGACATTTGCTCAATGGCAGTCGGAAAAACAACTAGGAAAAACTTTGAGTCACTGGTGAAAGAATACTGATGAAGAAAAAATGCTTTTGTTGGGCCAAAAGGGCACAGCTTAGAAACATAAAAATGATCACGATCCCAGCAGTGAGGCACAGAAGTCATGTGACCATGGGCTGGACTTGCTTCTATACTTCAGGTTTTGGGCTACTTGCAATATTTGAACATGAAATTAATGAAAATTTACCAAAAATGCTCTGGAGGATGATGTCAGGGTGGCTGTGTTCCAGCTGAACTTAATGTTGGTAGAATAGAATAGTATAGAATAGTTTGAATGGTTAATGGGTGTTTTAAAAAATCTGAGGCACTTGTATTTGTCTATTATTGTGACTTTAGAGAGAAAAAAAACATAAAAAACCTCAAGACACACACACACACACACATACACACACACACACACACACACGCTCACACACACCTACATTTCTTTTTCTTCTTGATTTCTGCGTCTTGCAACATGTTGATGTTAGAAACAAACTCAAACTGTGTGAAAATAAGGTAGAAAAAAACAATTTCCAGCTATATATTGATGATGAAATCTCAAAGGACTCAGAGGGAACCTTTTATGGGTTCTACCATTTTCACCATTTTCACACAGAGATCGTGATATAACATGGTACATAGATTTCTCCACTGTCCAGTTGTGTGTTTACAATGATCGCAAATGATCGCACAATGTTATCTCGCCCCTCTGCTTTCACAAGGCTCCCGTGTGCACGTTTCCGCTGCTGCAGGTGGACGGTGGCGCCTCCGGGTTTCTAAGCAAGCCGACAGGGGTTGTGCAGCTATCCCCCGCCGCTCTGACCATTGTGGTTGCAAACTCAGGGACGTTTTGTCGCCACTGCTTTTTTAGTCTGCTCGTCATCTCAAAGTTTCTGGCAAGACATTCTCACATCCGTCATTGGTGCAACATTGTAGGATTTCTGCGTTATTCCACTGGTTCCCCTGCATGTTGAAATATGATGCTGACCAGGTACATTATGGGTTGAAATGTAACACCAAGGAATTCTGTATGCTACCTGGAACTGGCTTTGTATTTTATGCAAAATACAATTCTATTCTCCAAGAGCTTCACAGTCTTCTTCATAAAGCATTTCTTTGGGGCTCTGGGATCTGCAGACCCCTTCAGCCTCCCCTATTGTGAACCTGCCTCCCTCCTACATATCTTTTCGTATTTGCTCTGTTTAGGATCTATTTCAGTTTCAGTCACTGCTGTTCCAGAGGCTTGTTTTACACTGCCTGGTGCTGTATGCTGTGTCAGGCTTTCCTCGCGCAACTGATATGATTGCCTCTGCTGTCTACAGGGACATATAAATTCAAAACCACCGTCAGGTCAGCTCACTGTCAGCTAGTCACTGAACACGCTGCAGAGTGGAGACTTCTCAGCCTCAGCGGAGTCTAATATCCAAGCCTGCCGTGTTTTCACTTCCAGCTTTCATAACCGGCTCTCAGGGTCAGACAACAACTAATGTCAAGCTGCAGCTATATCCAGACGCTGTGTATTAAGCTTATACAAACAACGCTGCCCTGGTGTGTTGAAGGTGCAGAGGAGATTATTTAGATAAGGAGATCCGTTAGGGTTTTGCATGCGTTCTTATACAGTGAAACATCAGACATCCCAAGAGCAGCTTCCTGCCTTTACGTTTCCTGCACAGTAGCTTAAGTGACCCCTTGCAGATTTTCCACAAGAATTATTTTCCATATCATACTGGTATGACACACAGACACAGCGAGAAACATCTGGGTGTGACTTTCCAACCCACGTCCTAGTTCATATAAACCACCATCATTCATGTAGCGGGTGACAGTTGTATGTTTTCTGTCCAGGGGTAGATTTCCAGGCACATTCCCGCATACTTACACACTACTCTCACGTCAGGGTCTTTGCAAAGTCGTCTCTTGTTTCATTACTGGCATGACCAGGTTTTACAGATGAGAACATAACTCCAGTGCACAGAAAAGAATGGCTCTCCTGTTCTGTGCTTTGACTCGATGACATCACACCGCTGCTGATGGGGAACCTGGGAACCATGAAAACAGGTTGCATCATGTAAAGCGTAATGGTTTAATGGAGATTGTGGAGGTGATGTGTGTCTTGTAAACATCTGTGGTGATTGTAAAACATCCTTCTGAACAGCAAGGGGCCAAGTACCCGTCACGTCTCAGTGATACGGTAACTGCACATCAGCGCTCCTGTCGCTCCTTTGCTCTTGGTCTGAATTGACAGCTCTGTCAGCTGACAGTCAACAGCAGGCTGCCGATGGAAATCTTCCCTCTAGAGTGCTGGCATTGGCTGTTTTTAAAGCCGTGTTTTTTTTTCTGTCAAGTTATTCGTCCTCCACTATCCATCTCAATGTAATTCTGGTAACTTAATCTCCTTTTTTGCTCTCTCTTTTGATTCTGTAATAGCCACAAAACTTTGATTTCATCAGATATCACATTCAGCCCAGTGTCCTTTCATATCAGTAGCCACCTAATTGGTGTCAAGCATTGTCAGGGGATGGGTGAGATATCATACTTCAGAGAATATCTTTGAAATCTGTTTCCACATTCAAGAAAAAAACTTAAATCGGCACTTAGAGGGGAAGAAAATACAACTGGCATAATTGGTATTTATTTCTCTGTGAAGCAAGAAAACTAAAACGTATTATAGGGAACTGAGAGCAGACAGAAAATAGAAACATTCGGGTTGACAACAAAGGAAAACAAATGTAAAAAAGTAATCCTTGACATAAAGTCTGCATTGGTCTATGAAACAAAAAGCCATGTCAGTGGTGGAAAATGTCAAATCAGAAAAGGTTTGGATGATTAGGAATAACCAAGCAATGACTCTCACAGTAGCTTTGACTTTTGCTGCACTTTCTTTTTGCATTTCAAGCTAAAAAACATTGGGAAAGTAACACTTTTATCACTTTCAATGTTGCCATTCCTTGTCACAGCACTTAAAAGACATTGATGATGCAAAGCAATGATGCATTTCAGTTGTGTTGTTTAATTCATTCTGCAAACATGTCCTGATGTATTTATTGGTGCAAAGGTCATCATTGTTCTGTTTTGCATTTCAAAATTCTCCCCGGCCCCTCCAGGACTTACTCTAAAACAATCACAGACCGGGGCTTTCAGATTTACTGCTATAAGCTGTTTTTTAATGGTGTATTTGTTTCACAGCTTAGGGTCCCAACTTGGTAATTAAAAATATAGTAATATTTCTATAATCACTTCTTTCTTTCTTCTTTTCTGGTGGGAGGGCGTGGGATTTAGTTCTTTGTCTTTATGTATTCTTATCTTTCTTTTCTTCTTCTTTCTTCTTTCTTTCTTTCTTTCTTTCTTCTTTCTTCTTTGCTTTCTTTCTTTATTTCTTTCTTTTTTATATTTTTTCTTCTCTTCTTTCTTTCTTTCTTTTATTCTTCTTTCCTTTCTTTTTTTCTTTCTGTTGCTTTCAGAAACATTTTTCTTCACCACTTTGGATGAAGTTCTCTTGCAAGGATTTCTGCTGATAATTCTGGCACTTCTCATCATCTGTTATGATGAGTTCCCATGACAACGGGGAAGCTGTTCACACATGGCAGCAGCTCACTGAGCATTCCAAAGCCCAAGTAAAGCCCAGAATAAGGCTCCAGAAAGGTGGATGAGGAGTTGTTGAGAAGAAAGTAGGACAGGAGTAAAATGGAGCACAATGAGGATGAACTTGAAATATTTTTTCTCTCAGTTGGCGTGGAGTATGTGAAAAGTGTTAATGAAGACAATGTCTCACCAAGATGTGGCTACAAAAACATATTCCAGACTCTGACACCTCCCTACCCAGCTTCCAAACTCTAAACACAGACATAAACTACAAACGGATCAGCGAGACTAAAATAAGACAGCACAAACAAACAAAACAAAAAAAACAAAACTGCAGCGCTTGTTACCGACAGAACATGTAATCACAGACACTTCACCATGAAGACGCATCTCTGCACCCACAAGCTTAACTGTTGGCCTGGAATTTCTATCCATATTTTCATTTATCCTCATTTATCAGTTAATTTATGCTACCTGCAGTCAATACATGATGATGATGTCATTGTGACGTCATCAGCTCTGTTGTTCCTAGGCGACATACACTTAACCATCCATCCAGGCAGTTTCTGCAGACACGTGTGTGACTTTGCCACAGTTCCGAGTTTCCAACAATTAGCTGACTAATTTTAAACTTCTTTTTTTTTTTTTATTACTGATTCTCCGTTTATATTGAAACAAAATAATTTCCAGGGACTTTCAGGGAAATAAAAATATTTCTCAGTTTGATTTAAAACAATTCGTCTGACTATAACACATGTGATGGTCGAGCCCGGATGTCTCCAAGCCTGAAGACCTCGGTGCCACCTCAAGATGACATCATGACCCTTCTTTTGGGTCATGATGTTTCTGATTGTGATGTAAACAAATCCTTTGTTTGTGTAATATCAGCTATTAAATAATAATGAATAATAATTAATAATAGTTGCTGTCTGTCTGAGGGTTTCCTTTTATTATTTCTTTGGCGAGTTCTCAGAGTTCTCGTGCATTTATTGACAAGGAGCTCCTCTATTGATGCTCTTTCATAGATAAACATTTTGTATAACAATCACTTTTTAAAAATCACCCGTTTGAATTAACAATATCTATTTTTTCTTCACCTAACTTTTAGTATTAAGTCGTCCCAGTGTTAAAACTTTTTGAAATGTGTTGCAGGCTTGAAATACTGAAGACGAAGAAATAAAAAAAGGTTAATACTAGCAAAGGAAATAATTTGATGAGACTCATACTTTCTGCAAAGGAACCAAAGTCAAAACAGATCTAATTTTCGTCCTGATTTAGGGTTGTGTCTCTGTGGGGTCCCTGACTTCCTAGTTTGTATGTGTTGGCACTAAATGATGGCACTCACTCTGCCAGCCATTGTCAAAGTGCTCAATAGTTCTTTAAAATAGCACACCCGCAGGAATTTGTCTGGTTTTGCTTGGTTTAAAAAAATAAAGAGAGGAAATAGCAGGGGTCCATGTTAGAGAAATTTCAACACTGAATGGTAAATGTGAAAGAGAGGAGCTGTTTTTTATCGGCAAGATCTTCAAGAGGAATACATCGAGAAGTCTATTATACAGGAATGTTTTTATATATTTGTTTATGCAATTAATCTCTTTTTTTGTGTGTTTCTGTCATCTAGAAGCTTCTTCTCATTCTTCTAATCTGTGCCTGTTTTTCCCCATGTTCTTAATTTTCCAGTCACTCTGCCTTCCCCTCCTTTCACTCCCCAGGTGATGATTAGGAGTCACGTGAAACTAATGTTTCATCCTTTTGCTCTGCCACATGCAGACAAGAAATAAAATGTAAATGCTCAGAGAGGAGAAGCAGTCTACCATTTCCAATTTTTTCCCCTCTTCTCATCAGATCTCTCAGCAGCAGGTAGGAGGGGTGAAGGTCTCGCCCCGTGACATCACAACCCTCCTCTTGTTTTATGGTGGCTCAGATTTCTGCACCACAGATTAGATTAAGCTCATATTGCCTGGCTGACTCACTGTCCTTGAGTTATGTTGCACAATGAGTGGGAGTCCACATGGGTATGTGGTCAAGTAGGAATGTATCTAAATTGGATTTTTGCTCAGACAGTGATAAATTTCAAATGAAACTGCAAGGATGCTTTATTCTCTCTATGCTGCAGCTCCTTGTTTACTTTATAATTTAAAGCTCAAGCAAGTCTTTTTGAAAGTATCTAAGTAACAGACATGCCTACATTTTTCTACTTTTCAATTTAGAGTGGTTCTGTGAATTTAAGTGTTTCTGTTGGTATTAGTCCGTACATCTGTTGACTTTAGAGTATAACAGCCTCTTGAAGGACTGTCACAGATAAAAATCAATGGTCTACAGAAGATGAATCTTAATCCCTTTGGTAATCCTTTAGTTGTTGCTCTCGTAATACCATGGGACTTACTGTAAAAAATGGAGTGAAATGTCTCAATACCTGCATGGATGTCACTAAATGCTGCTACTGGCATTTAGTGATCAAATGCAATAATAAAGTTCTTTGGCCAAATACAAATTTTTCAGCGCCGGTATATAGTTGCTGCATATATATATATATAAATTTGTTGGTGCTCTTACAGCTCATTAAGAATGACTTAAATTGTCCCATAAAAATATCAAATTAAAAGCAAATGTCTCATAAATACCTATATGCCTTTACTATGTGATAGACATTGACAATAAAAATGAAAAAAGTATGAAAACAAAATATTATTTTGATAATTTTACGAGGATATTCCACAACAGCATGACCAGATGTGTTAGTGATCCTAAAAATAACCGTCAATGTTTGCGTTAGTCAGTCTTCAAAAAGGTTGTTTAACCTGAGGTCCGTGGGAGTGTCGACACCCCAGGATGTGGCCAGAGAGGACGTTCAGCCCCACCATGTTCAGAAGGATGTCATGGCTGGTCAGCAAAGAGACAAAGAAAATAAATATCTAACGATATACGAGCCCACCTCTATGGACAAGTTAAGTCCCTGTCTGATCACGCCAAGCATCGCCTTTTGAACAACAATAATAGGCTCCACGGAAGAAAGTCTCTACTATTAAAAGAAAGAACATAAAAAATGCTAGACTTCTTTTTTTTTTTTTTTTTTTTTTTTTTTTTATGACAAGTTGTAATGCTTCTGGGACACTGTTAGTTGGTGTAATGAGACAAAACTACAGTTTTTTGTGAGGTCACATTACCTCACAGAGAGGTTTACAGACCGGAAAAGGAAGCTTTGAAAGTAGACGATGCCATGCGTTAAGACTGCTTTTCTGCTTCTGGCACAGGGGACCTCCGTCTGCGTTGGACACAATCTGAAGACTATCAAACATAATGCACAGTGTGAGTAAGCTCAGCTTTGGTGGCAGGTCAGGGGTGTTCCTCTGGGACAATAACCCACAGCACACGGCCAAAAATAAATTAATAACTTGTTGGACTATGCTTAAATGAGCCTATTTGAACCAAGATATTATTTTAACTGGAGCTCTATGGCAAAATCTGTGAAATTCCACATGGAGGAGTCACGCTTTCAACCTGAGACAGATAGAGTTTGTTCAAGACGAGCAGGCCAAAACATCTGCTGGCAGGTGTAGGAGCATAGCTGAGAACAGCAGAGAACAGCTGAGAACTTGCCGGACTGCTACAGAATCTTAAGGGTGGCATTATTTTCTACCATGTTACTTATTTCAGAGCTAGTTTTGGTTTGTTAGTCTTGTTTTGTGGAACAGCACCACCGGTAGTAGCAGACTTTTCACCTCTAAAAAGTGGTCCACGATTTTAAATGTACTGTAAATGCTCCTAGATTCCCTCACAACAAGTGTCTGTACTACATTTTTACTAATTAGACATTAAGGAATGGGTAATAAATCCTAAATCAAGTTTTACATGCAGAAATACATCTATCAAATGACACGAGAGATTTTACATGAGACACAAAAACACGATAATCATAGTTTGCTCCGGACTACTGATGGAGCCCACATACACTACTACATATTTCATGAAGATGAAAATAAATACAACTTTCTGGAACTGTACAGTACTATTACATAACCCTTCAGAACTGTTGCAGCTATTACCATGCTCACAGTTGGATGAAAAAAATAACAATTAAAACTTGTCCAAAACTACAACTACATCTGTAGCTAAAACACAATCAACAATCTGAATAAGGATAGAGCTTAAAAAAGACCAGCTCCTTAATATCACAGAACTGGAAGCATTAAACCAGAAGACTGTGTGAAAACCCCCAAAACAAGAACAAAGACTCTCAGCTGCTACAAAAAGTGAAGTGTTTACAAGATATGATACGTACACGCCAAAGGGAGTTTTAATGGATGTTGGGTGCTGAACTTGCTTCAGGCTTTTTTCTTTTTTTTCTTTTTATGGGACTTAGCAAATAAAGAAAAAAGGGGGATAAAAAAAGCAAAGAAAAAGGGAAAAAAATGTATCTAGGTTAAAATATTAATACGTCAACTCTAACTTTAGGCGTTTGAAGCTCATCTTTACAACAGTCAACGTTTCACCGAGGCGTTAAGTCTGAACACATGCTGTTCACTTTATAGCGAACAGAGAGCTGTTGGAAACTTAATTCTGTCTAAAAACATAAAACTGCAAAAGTTTACTCCTTTCCAGTGACTTACTCCGCTTTTGCCTATGAAGAGGCTGAGAAACGATGCACTTTAATGTGTGAATTCGTGAAACCTTATTGTGTTAAAAAAATGTAGTTCACTTATCGCTCAGCAGCTGCACTTATGTGAAATGGAAAATGAGGCCTAATTAAAAGAAAAAAAACTGTCAGCTGGGGGTTGACCAACTGTTATTAATTAACCTACAAAATACAACGTGTTTAAGATTAGATTTTTTTTTTTAGCTCATCAACAAGGGTTTGTGTGTTTATGAAATTAAAATCTGTGCAGACAGACACCTCACTAAAAGTGCCCATTTTGTACGAATGAGGGGTTTGTCATTTATTTCTTTATTTTTAGGCTAATTGCATACATAGACTATACTTAGTGAGTATGTGCGGTTTTGCCCTCCTCATTAATTCATCAACCCAGCTTTTAAAACAAGTCCACAAATCAAATGGCTGCTCTGCAGGTCAGCGGTTGTTGAGCTCATCTCACTCGAGCTGAACAACTTCATTTCTTGTCCTGACGTTAGTCTGATGCTACCAGGGTAATAACTGAAACTGTGAAAATCAAGTTTTACAACACTAATATTGCAGCATGTTCAAGTCTGCCAAGTTGCTACTAGGTTTTTATTCATGCACACATTTCAGCTTTCATTGGGAATTCTGATGAGTAATACGGGATATTACCATTCCTCCGACTGTAGTCGATGCACGGAAACTTGTCCAAAACAAGTCTCACCTTAACAGATTATACCCATTAGGTTTTTTTTTTGTTTTTTTTTTTAATGAATCAATCCTTTTGCTTTTTACCATATTTTTCCATTTTCTTTTTCTAATTTTGAATGCCATAATTTCTTTGGCTCAGATCCAATGGCAAAGCCGTTTCCTTGGCCTCCTGACTCTACAAACAGCTTCACAGTAATAGCTGTGCCCCCTCCTCATCTCTGTGTACACACCAACGCCTTGCCCTTCAAAATCTCCGATGCCCTTTGCAAAGACCACCTTGGAAAAGCCTCTGCCTCGTGTCACTTCGTTCTTTTTCTATATTTATCCACAACTCCACCCAGTAGAGCTTTACCCCCACCCCCCCAATCCCCCACCCCCACCACCCACTCTCCTCTAGGTGTATTTCTTAATCGTGTCTGTGTAAACACTGTCTGCACATACAAGTGCAGACATGGTCAGCCGCATTCTGTGTTTATAGGAGCTGGGACAGAAGAACGCCGGTGGTTTAAGCACCAGCTGTAAACATATCTTTAACAGATGTCTGTTGCACAGCGTGGCTGATGTCATCCTGCGGGTTGCCTGAGCCAAGTTCAATAGTCTACACACGCAAGCGCCAATGGGGGTCTTTGCACACAGGAAAATATATGACCAAAAGAAGACAATCCAGCATCGGATCTTGCATCAGTAGTCTGGAGCAAACATAATTAAGTTTGGAACTGTGACTAGCAGAGCAAAGAATTGAGTTAGCTCAGACAGTCAGCTTTCATCTAGACTCATTAAGTTGCAGCTTATTCTTAAGCCTGACACGCAACAGTCTTTTCTCTTTTTTTTCATCTTCCTTTCCTTGTCATTCATTGGCAATTTCCCTTCATTCCCTGTTCCTACATCATTTTCTCCATCTTCTCTTTGCCCATAGGAAAGAAAAAAAAAAGAATATTGACTGTATAACAGAGTGATTACTTCTAAGCTGAAGCTGTGGCTGACTGCAGCCTGTTTTTAAGTCAGCGACTCAATTGGTAAAGGCTGTGAGAGGAAGCCAGAGTCAAGAAGCGGAGTGCATGGCAGGCTGGTTAACTGGGCTGGGACAAAGGCAGTCAAGTCCTCGGATGGTTGGTGCCGCTCTGCCCTAGAAGGCTGTTTCTGGATGCAACATCTGTTTATGTTGTGAGGCTAACGATACATCTAGAGATGCCTGGACATACACTCATGCTGTGTTGTTTTCCTGTTTGTGTTGCTCTCCCTTTTCTTCAGACATGTACACAGGGTAAGAGCAACACACGTGCATATAATATTTTCGCACTGGTTAACAACAAACATGCTCCGAGTTTATATTAAGAATTCAGGGACCATGCAGCAAATTTCTAGCTCACCAACATGTGAATTCAAGTCTGAAATGTTATGTTAGTTATTATGCTGTTGTACATTGTTTATTTATTGAAGACTCACAGATTGAATAAACTGTACCGCTGGTGGCTTTGGTTCCTTGTACTTTTAAAGGCCAAATAAATAAGTTTTTGTTGTTGGTGTTGTTTGAAAAGAAAACAAAGACAAATCTGCGAAACTTTTAAGCTACACTTTGTGACAATACCATTTCTGACCACATGGGGGCATGTAGGGCCGCTTAGATAAGAGCCTCTGAGATATCGAATGTAGACGTTTCAGAGCATGGATGCAGCTACACTTCACCAATATGTATACTCGGAGGGAAATCAAGTGTAATGATAGATTAATAACATAAACTCAAAGATACCAGAGGCTGGTATTTACCCAAAATCTCCACCATAAATGCAAATCCACACAAATCTACATGTAATGTGGTGCTAGTTCTAACATTCGGCACTGCCTCCACACAGGACATTACAAACTATCTTGTTTATGGCACAAGTGCATCTATGTTTGAAGGTTATTATAACTCAGACAAAGCTACAACAATCAATACTGTGCAGTTGTGCAGTTTTATCTAAGTTGTTCAGTTCTGCAGCATGTATCTTTTCAAAATGCTGACATACTTTAAAATTAACTAAAAAGAAGCAGTCAAGAACACCACATGTACTGTGTGTAAAATGTAACTGTACAAACTTTTTAATGCAGTCATATTTAAATTTAAAAAAAAAGAAAGAAATATAGTTAATCAATGAACAAAGTGTTATCACTGACAGAGCTGATTATTTACGTTTGTCCTATGTAGAGGACATGAGTGTCCTACATCAACTTGGGATCAGTCTCCATCACCTGGTATGCAGGTTCACCTGCAATGACACAAGATGTTACAGAGCATTTAAATGTTCATAAATCCAGTATGTGGTTCCAATTTAATAAACTCTGGGTAGCTATAGTGGACGCAGAGCAGCAGATGCACTACATGCACTTCTGAACTGCACCTAGTTGTGCATCATCTTAAATTAGCACAAACCATTTGTTTGTGTGTCCAACGCTTGAATGTTTCTATGTGTAATTATCAATATGCACATTTTTGATGTGTTGTAAAAAGTTTAAAGCCGTGTGACATGCCTTTATATTAGATTGTAGTAAACAAATTAACCTATAATTATAACTAGATCGAGGATTCTGCTGCTCTTGCTCGGTAGTTTACTGGTGTAACATCAGCTGAACAACAGCAGCACAAATTTGACGCCTGCTCAAGAAACAGAAACAGACAGAAACCAAAAACATAGTATTGTACTATAGGTTATTTTGCCGTCACAGCCTTGGAGAACTACTTTTATCCCACATTGTTATGATGACAAAACCCTGCTCTCCACTGTAACCACTCTTTACACTCATTTACAAATTCTTGCAACTATACTTATTAGAATATTGCTCTTCCATTTGTTGCAGACTGCTGAAAAAGTCCTGGTCTTAACCTTTACTGGAGGCTGCTGTGGTAGAGATCGGTGGAGGGTCAGTGGACTGCCTGTCTAACATTTTACTGAGCTCCTAATTGCCTTCAATGTTTCATCAGTATTATAATGTGAGTGTGTGAAAAAGAAAGGTTGGCATACATTATCTAAAGCGCTGCACAAATATGCATGTAAAAGGCGATTATGGTTTTTAAGATAAAGGACAGCACTTTGAGAGGTTTCTAAGACATGAAAAGCACAAGATCTGCATTTACGATAACCTGATAGTACAAAAGCCTAACTTTAATGCCTCGCTGCTGACCAGGACAACACTATTCTCTCCATGAAAATCATGTCTGATGTCAGTGATAGAAAGAGTAAAACTAAACAGAATTATTGGTATATCCCATTTTTATCAAGTCTCACTGATGCTTTTAGTCATACAGAAGCAGCTTTGTTTCCAAACATGATTGAAAAAGCGAACTAAATGGTTTGCAGTCGGGAGCTCTGTCACTGGAGAGCATTCTTTGATTTCTAGAGCAGCAATGAAAACTTTTATCAGCAGGTAAAATTAGGTTTGGTTTGAGGTTACCAAAAAGCTCCAGCTAGTTTTTAATTAGCATCAACAGACAGAAGGTTCAATAATCTGACTGCCTGTGGGTTTATTTGACAAATGCCATGACAAGTCCTCTAGATTCATGGTTTTGGAAGTCTAAAACAAACATATATTAAAAACAGATGCTTAGTTGTTGTTTAACTGTCAAATTTACAGAATACTTCAGAAAATATTAGACCGATGGTTCTTTCACTGTATCGCTTATCTGTTATGTGATTAAAAAGGAACAAAATATCACAGTGAATCTCAAAATGTTTTGCAATATTGTATTTCTGTTTTTTTTTTTCCTGGATGCTTAATATTTCCTGCAAATTTCCCTGCTGAACACTTCGTTTTATAATTAGCCATCTTCTCCAGGCCTCGCACCGTCTTCCTACCCATCCTGCACCAAAAATAATACTGCTGTTAATGTGCCTCATCCTCGGTAATAAGATGAGTAACGTGCACGGGTTTTCTGAGACGGCATGGGTAGGGCAGTTCCTCAGAGTATCTGTCTCAGGGTATGTCTGAGCTCTGTGCTCCCCGTTCAGGTACTAAGGGGATTGGATATGCTCTGCTAATGCTATTAGTGCTGGAGATAGGGATTACTGTCTCCAAAGGATTGGGGAAAAGGGTGTGAAAAGTGAAAAATAACTGCTTCTGGGAATTTGCGCGTGATCAAGATTAGCAAGTTTATGCATGCATCTGAGAGAAAAAAAGAGACGTACAAAACAGTATTTGTGTTAAGTCTTACATGCGAAAAAAAAAAACAACAAACCTCACTGTTTTTTATGCAAAGTGTTGTGTGAGCTGTTCCTGTTAATTTCATTTGACTGTTACAGAACTCCAGGGATTTGTCTTAATTAGTCTATTAAGCTGGCCAGCGACTTAGAAACTGATCTATTTTTAGTCTAAGAAGAGATGTGTGATCGTTATTTCTTTTATTTTTTTTTTATCTTAAGAATAAATGAAGGAATTGCATTGTTTTTAGTTAGTTTTCATACTCCAGAACTGTTTGTAAGGACCGTTTATATTGAACGTATAGTTGAAAGTCACTGCTCTTTACGAAGATAATTTTGAGTGACAAATCATTTGGGAGGTCTGATTAACACTTTCGTAACAATACGTTTCTTTTAAACTTCAGGCTTGCTGGTTAACCAACGGTATAAAGGAGTCCATGTAGTACCTAATTGTCTTCCTGCTATAATAATAATAATAATAATAATAATAATAATAATAATAAAAAGCATCCAAATCTGTCAGTCACCCAGATTGTTGACTGGTTGGAGACAGACCAGCGAGCAGATGGCAGGAGCTCATCAACACTCGGTTGTTATATGTGAACAGCTCAAAGACGGATCTGAGATTCTTGATGATGACAAACACACATCTAGCATGAAAGTAAAATGGAGCTGTTGGGAAATTTTTAATTCACACTGCAATTCGAGAGTGAAGTGTGAAGAAAGGAAATCCTAAGAAGAGTCACGAAGATGTCGAGAGCAAGGAGGAGATAAACAGTCAACACGAAAACATGCCATGGCACAATACAAGCAGGGAGCTACTTTTTCATTAGAAAAGACTTCTTGGTCACTTTCAACGCCCCCACTTCTTTAGAGTTTATGTTTTGAACAAATTATCGTGTAAATGCTCTTTTTTTTTTTTTTTTTTACCCAAAGTATGTTGTAGAGATGATTGAAAGTATGAAACACATTTTGAATGTCCTTTACACACATGTGAAATTAAGTCTTTCTCTTTGCTGGTGAAAAACGAATCCCATCCCGCCAAACCCACCCTCGACTCCACAGCCTCCCAGCTTTGTTTGATTTCTTTTTTTTTTTTTACAAAACTAAATAAATATCCTGTCAAGCGCCACGCTAATTTTAAACGATCAGCCCTGATTCCAAGGAGATTTGGCCCGCAGTCAAACTCATCCTGACCAACTCTAATGCACACATTTTGGATGTGTTACTGTCCATGTCATGGTTTAATTTGTGGTTACCCCCTCCCCCTTTGTTTTCTATGTTTGTCCCTTTTTCGTTTTTCTCATTTCCTGTTTATCTGTGTCTGCAGGTCTGGCTAACTGCTGCCTACCAGAGTATCCACACCTGGGTGCGATCATTTCTTCATCCCTGCAGTACCTCTACCCTTGTCTTATTAGATGGCACTAAAAAAACTGAATGCCAGTTCAGAAAAGAGCAATACAATGGCCACTGAACTCGGGGTTGTAGCTCGGAAACTAGAGCCAGATAAATATAGACCAAATCAAGTCAATTGGTGTGACAGCAACACGGTGGTTTCAAGCTCAAATTGAACAAACAGACATTTATTTAGCTCATAAGCTGTTTCTCCTCAGTTATGGTGTTAAAGTACGTCAAATACGTCTTCAGTACATTCTTCTGCTGTTCAAAGGGAATCCAAACCAACATATATATGTATGATTTGCTTGTTTCATTTTTTGGGGGCTCTTCTGCTATTATATACTTGAGATGAGTGTGTGCCTTCGGGGAAAGACTTTCTGACTTTGAATTATGAAATAAGTAATGAAGTGTTCTGAATCATTAAATACCCTATGCTTCATCTGGTAAATAACATCAGCTTATAAACATGGACAATGTATGTTGATGAGTCGCGTTCATCAGTGGCAATAATACTTCATGAGGTATTTTTTTAGTCTAATCAAACGGAAAACCGCTTTTACGTTATTGCCTCGGGGTCGCTGCAGGTGATTTCTTTTTCTTTTTATTTGAGGTCTCTAAACTGAAACGAAGTTTCTATTTTAGGATTTTTACAAACCTTTCACTGTACACTCTGCATCAAAATGTTTTAAATTATTGTTGGCATTGTATTTAACACTTTTAACAGGGGCAGAAATCCGATGTCTTCTCTCACACTTTTGCACCAGTCATCAAATATTAGTCCAAGCATAAAAAAAAAGTGCAGTTGGTTATGTATTTGAAGTATAAAAGTCAGTTAGTTTCTCTTATCTTTTATTCCACAGCTTTTCATTCCTACAGTATCTCTAAACTACCATAAAACCTGCAGTTCTAATTTTCCTTTGTAATCCTGAACCCTTCTATCTCACGCCTTAGCATCTTTTCCCAAGTTCAATAACTCCTCAATATTTATAATCTCCTCATATCTTTTTCCTAAAGTCTCACACATTTTCACATATTGCTGCTAGTTGTGATGAGTCTTGAGATTGGATTTATGAATATTTACCAACAGTGAGCAACCAAGGCCATTCTGCAGAGATTTGTTTACTCCCACCATGTTTATTGTGTATGCATGGACTTATGTGGGTTTCAGACTGTGTGCGTGTGTTTTCTTTTTACAGTATTCTGACTCTCCTCTCAGTAGCAGCCTTAGGTATTCACATCAAACCCCCTAGAAGCCCCTATGTTTTTCGATAGGTCAAGACCTCTCCCACGTCCTACAGTATGTACTGTACTTCTTATGCAGTGTTTTTGCCTTCTGCTGTTTTATATTCTGAAGGTAAGTTGAGTCAGTATTCCTCACTTCCATATTTATTTCGGAGTACTGCATATTTTTTTTTAACTATATTGCCATTTAACTGCATATTCTTTGTCTCCACATTTTGCTCCGAGGTTGCATTGGATCATTCTGACCAGGAGACATGATGCCTGACCAGGCCATTTCCGCTTATCTCCGCTTAACTCTTTTCTGCAGTTTACATTAATTGTGAAACAATGAGGTAACATTCATCTGTGAAAAGCAGCCAGGGAAAACAATGCTGAGATGGTTGTCAAGCTGACACCCAGAGCATGGACAAACTTGCTAATCAGAGTTAATCTAATGGGTTTTAACTGGAACAAATGAAGGTATGTGCCAATCGATAGCCTATTTATTATTGTATTTATCATTTCCTTGCAGAAATTGAACGTGTTGAGTGAAGGAGTTATCGAACACAACAGTTATTGCAATTCTTTTTCTATCCTGAAGTATTTACACTACATCTTTAAGTGTGTTGTCATTCAGATGGACAATATGTCTTGTGATAAGGATTGTTGTACTGTTACCCTGAAACTGTTTTGCCATAAACACTGAAAATGGGTGGGTGGGGGGTGGGGGCTTCTCCCCACCTACTAAACACCCATATTTAGAGATCAATAGTCAATAGAGTATGAGTCTATGTACATCTACGGTTCACTAAAGTGAATGGTGACATTCACTTGACATTCACCGCTTGCTTGAATACGGCATTCACATGCGCTCCATCCAGATTCTTGTAATTATAGTCCAACAGTACCGTTCCAATTAAAGTGCATCATTGTTAATACATATTACTATGTATCAATGCATTTTATCATGCACATATAGTAGAGTCATGTTGCTTTTATTGGAAGGACTCTATTGATTTAATGTAGAAAACCACGTGATGTGGCACACAATAGAACAATAATTTGATTTACAGGCATGTTTTTGTATTAATTAAGACAAGTCATGATTTTGTATCACTCATTTATATGAGAGGAAACAACCTCTTTTTCTTAATATGCCTTTATCTTTGTTAACACAGATGCAGATTTTATAATGTTTTATTAAGTTTGTCTTGATAGTAACTTTTGCATGCATCTCCTCAGGGCCATGCTAACAGAGCCACTGCAGACATACCTCTGTAGTCTGAGTTTGTCTTTGTTTTAATAGCATCCTTTATCACTGTGGATGTTCACCCTGACATATCATTGGCACCACATGCTGAAAGTTGGTCAGCATCAAACATCAATAACGTCCAATGTTCCTCTCCTGCCACTGCTTAAGCTGCCAAGAACTAATAGCTGGCCATTAGAATTGCATTTAGATGTTCTCTTCCATGTAAATAGTAAAAAGTAAAAAATGTGGGATAAACCTTGCTCCTCTTGACCAACTCTGACAAGAATGGCTTGTTAAGCTTTGTTGAATATGAAACCCCGACTTCCTGAATGCAAGTGTTTGAGTTCCTGAGCCATGATGTAACTGCTTATATATGCCATGCCATCTTTTGGCATAGAAAAACTACCACATGAACATATTTAAATTCTTTAAAACTTGGCCCACATCAGAGAATTTCTCTAGTGACTTTTTCTTTTTTGCTTTTCTTCTCTAGTTTGAGGCCTTGTCTCAGGGGATTCTGTTTGTGCAGGTTTTCTTTCTTTTTTTTTTGTCATAGCAGACTTCAGAATTAAGAAACACACACACATATATATATATATATATATATATATATATATATATATATATATATATATATATATATAAATATATATATATATATATATATATATATATATATATATATATATATATATATATATATATATATATATATATATATACATATATATATATATATATATATATACAAAAAAATGAACCGGTCATCTGGTACTGAAATTCAAACCTTAGACATTTTACTGATTAGGGATTACAGTTGTGATCCCAACATTTAAAAAAAATCTCTTGTCTGGTCCTGTATTTGCGTCAGTAAATGGAGCCATTACAAAAAGTGTTTGCCTTAAGCAAAGGATAATCATAGGCAATAGTGATTATTACACCTGGGTGCCGCGGCACCAGCCGCTGTGGATCATGGGATTTTTAGTCAGTGAGAGTGGTCCCACCAGAAGCACCACACTGCTGTGTTGAAGCGTCCCAGAAGAAGCCGTCAGCTCTGCTTAGGATACGCACTGCATCTGTTTTGGCACAGCTGTGATTAATCTGTGTCAGTTTACACACACACACACACACACACACACACACACACACACACACACACACACACACACACACACACACACACACACACACACACACACACACACACACACACACACACACAAACACAATCTTCATACGGTCCAGCTGGTAGGAAGTATGACACAAGAGTGGTGCAGATAATCCGGTTGAGTTTCAAAATTAAACATCAAACGGTTTAATCATAACAGGTGCAAATTAAACCAAAAGTACATTTTTGAATCACTGCGTGGTTTCTTTTGATTAGAATTATTTGTATTCTATTTGTTCTTTCCATAACATTCCAACTTTTTTTGTTCCGGGAAGGTTGTTTGGTTTTCAGGTTGTCTGTCTGCATTTGTGAATTTCTAAAAGTATACTTAAGGACATATAAGACCACTTCTGCTTTATTATGACTTTCTCTTTGGATGCACAAAGGATAAATTGCACCAAATGAAAAGCCCAATTCCAGGAAACATGTGGGATCCCCTGATAAATATGAAAGTTTCTAAATGAAAATATTAACGGACAAGCCACGTTCACAGTATAACAAAACAGCTTTTGTCTGAGCTTCCTCTATAATCGTAGATGTGATACATTAGTTCTTGTTTTCCAGCAACAGACTGAACTGGTTTCAGCTTTGTTAAACTTTTACCAAATCAATGAAGACGTTTGCAAGCTCGGCTATTGATGAGTTCTGATTGTGCTGAGAAAAAAAGAAGTTTGACAGTATAAACATAGATAGTGGTTGTAAAGCTGCATATCTGAAATGTCTGGGTCCTTAAAAATGCACCCAGGAGTCAGAAAACAACAAGAACTAATGTTAAGCATTTGCAAATTATTCTTCACTATTAAGATTTTCCTCAGGGAAGTTTCGCTTCTTACCTAATAATCTACCCACTGACAAAGATACATATACTCCTGGAGAACAGTGATTACACTTCGGGAGTCTTGTTTGTCAGCATAAACACAGTGATGTATTCAGGTTTAGAATAAATACACAGCATCAGAGAGACATATTACGCAGCTGACCTACAGGTCTGCTTCCCAAAAAAACCCCAGGTGAGTAAAAGTCTTGGGGCAGTAATAATTACGCCAGAACTTCCACAACCATCATTATGCAAAAGTCTAATCAATGGTCATTTCGCTTAAAGGGAGTTGCAATGTCATTAATGATTAGTACGAGCAGTGAGTTTTTTTATGTGTATGTGTGTGTGTGTGTGAGAGTATTTAGTGTTAATGTATCTAATGAGTAGATGTGGCACATGGAGCCTGTGGACACCTACTACTGCCATTATTTCCAGAGAGCAGACTAATCACACTGGCTTTCAGATCAGAGCAGGTTACTGAGTGTCTCTAAAATTTAAAGAACCTTCATTAAATGAATCACATTAGTGCTCAGTGACAGCTGACCTGCCAGCTGATATATGCTTCCCCCACTGGTGAGAAATAGGATGTAAATTGTTGCTTTATTGATCTAATGTAGTTTTGCCTGTTTCTCAGAACTCTGAGCAACTGAGGGAGTCATTTAACTTTTGGGCCATTTTGTGTAAAGAATTAAGCAGATGAAGTAGAGTAATAAGCAGGCTGCGACTCTCTTGATGCAACATTTCCATACAACTTATTATATTATGAAGAAAACAGAATTGTGACCACTTTGTGTTGGTGCACTGGTGCAGTTCAGGGCTTCTTTTGCATTTTTGTTTCATCTATATCCTGTAGACTAATGTGTTTCCTTTTGTCCTCACTATTGTCCTTTCTTGGGAATTGTTTGATTTCTGTTAAGCAATTAGGTTCCTCTTGTGCTTCTTTGTTAACGTTACCTACTGTTCAGTTTTAAAGAGCTTGTTTTGTTTTGCACCAAGTTAAATTTATTCTTGTTAACGTTGCTCTTGCCTTGATTTTTCACACCAGGTCCCTGTGGACTGCTATCATCTGCTGTTCATTTGTAACTGCTTCCCACTCGCCGCCACCTCCACATGAAGACCATTACCCTCTTCAAGCCTGAGTCCTCTAGCCGAGACTTAGGAGCCTGACAGTTCTACGTATTTTCTTAGCTGTTCGTGGAACATCTTTGAGACAAAGGTCTCTGAAGTCGTTTCCAGAATCTGCAGAAGTCACCCTCCCAGTTTGAAGGTCACGTCCCTGAGTGCTTCAATTACCAGTGGCAGTATTGATGTCTTCACTTCCACCGACTCTTTCAACTCCTGGTATATTTCCAGCTTCTCACGTTGCTGTTGCTTGAGATTGTTTTCTCGAACGCCACTGCGTTTAGTGTTTGTTAGTTATCACCAATTTAACAATGTGGATATGGAAATCCATGCCGACGTTCCTGTACACTATCCCATGTCCTTTAGGACTTCCTATGTGTGCTGCCTGTATCTCACACTGTGCTGTTTGTGCTGGGATCTTACCTGTCGTGGTACATTTTGGCCTCCAATGCTCCTGTATCTAGGGACTATTCTTTTGCTACCATGATTAGTGATTAGTGGTATATATGGTGCAGGTTTCTCCATCCAAAACGGCTCCTCCACTTTCTTCCTCCTCCTCCTCTTCCTTTTTGATTCTACGCTGTATGAGAAATTCATGAAGCAGTTCATCCCTTGAAACCATCTTCTGCATATTTTTCTTTTTTTTTGTAGTTTATCCACGGTGGCTTAGACAATCACTAGTCCTCCCTCCTTTTGTTTATTGTGCAAACCGAGCACCAATAATCAAACTTCTGGGTTGAAACTACCGAGGAACTGAGAAAGGTTGCATTGACTTGACTGACCACTGGCGGCTACCTCCAGAAGCAAGTAAGTCTCTCTTGACCCCCACGTTAAAACGTCAAACTTTGTATTCTTTACATATTAAATTCTAAAATAAATATGTTAGTATGCGTGGCGCCCAGTTGTAGCTTGGCTTTGTGCAGAACGAGGGGTAAAGAAGCTACAAAAGTACCCCTCAGAAAACCTACGGGTGAGGTCACAGGGGGCCTGTCCAGCTCTTCTCATGAGATCTATTGTTCAAGCAAACAGTGCTGGATTTGGGTTGAAACCATATATTAAGGCCTTTATATAATCCGGATGAACAGAGACATTTGTTCTCGCTGCCACTGCTGCTGCTGCTGCTGTGAAAAAAAAAGACTTATTCTTCTCTCGAAGCCGTGGTTTGGGGGTTCCTGCAGCTTGTTCTCTATACATCATGTGGGCAGAACTTTTTTCTTGTACAGTGTCGGAGATCTTTGATTTGTCACACTTTAAAAGTAGGCGGGGTTAAAGCTTAATAAGCAGGACCATCGACCCCACTTTCAGTGTGCTGCAGGTTTTGCCACACCCCCCCAGCTGCTTCCCCCTCCTACTGTAGCCACGTTATGATCATCCTTCATTTTCTTCTGTATCACTTATATTGTATCACTATCATTTATTCCTGTTATTTATTTTTTTCTGCTGAGTCATTATGCACCTTTTGTTTATGTTTACTTATTTACTTTTTCTCTGCCTCTTTTCTCTGGTCAGGTATTTAGGTGTGTGGACTCCCCTATTTCTGATAAGACTGGCAGCAATATTTTGTCGATAATTGCATCTTAGGTGGACATAAAATTCAGAGGAAAAGTCTAAAACGTATCACACCTCCTTGTTGCCCTGTACTCACCCATGGCAACGATCCATCTGAGGATTATAATGTTATAATATATGAGGAAAAAATGTAGTTGCATTAAAATTTTTATGAGATGTGAGTGAGCAGGTGAAAGTGTCTTGGCCAGCTCAAACTTCACTACCACATGCTTCTTCCTGCCTTTTTCACAGTTTCTGTGTCTTCTTTGCCATTTTTATTGATGAGTAATCATAATAGTTTCAACAGTCAAAAGAAAATCCCAGTCCTTACCTGTTCCCATGGCTACCGGAAGGACAAATAGTGTGGTTGTATTTTTAAAAAATTATTTTTTTTTTATTCGGCCTCACTAGTCAGATTTGTTCTTTTGGCACCCAGTGGCATGTGCGAACGCCATATGAATGTGTAATATACATGTGTTATTATTAAAAAAAAATGTATGTGGAGTAGGAATGGGGCACCGCAGGACGCAGACTGTGTCCAGCAGTGAGAAAAGAACGCTGATAACTGTGAAACAAAACGGCTGGATGCGTAAAGTCCGAGTGTTGGAGGTTACTAGCGTGATGGTTCCTCTGCAGGGCTCCGCTGTGAGTTGCTGATTTGCAAGGCCTGAAGGACAGCCATGGCCTTCCACCCACTCTGTCGCCATGGGAGACACTAGAAAGGAGATCTCATCTCCTTCCCGTCTTCGCACTCATTGCATTTCCCTAATCTCTACCTCTTCTTCCCTCTCGGTGCTTCTACTCCTTTCATGCGCCTGTCTGCGTTCTCTTCCTTCATAATGCAGTTAACTCCTGTTATAACTGAATCATCCAGTTAAGTAAGGGTTAAAAATGACCTCCAGTCAGGAAAACTGAACCAGTGACAGCACAGATGCGTTCATTTGTGCTTCATCTGTATGAGTGTCTGAAACATTAATTTCGTTGGAAAGTCCAGTTCCACTTCCCTTGTTGGTAATGTGACTCTTATGTGTGTTATCATAGAGCTGCAGATCTGGCTGCACTGGCAGTTGCAATGGGGAAAAGGAAAGAAACCATAAACAGGAACCACTGGCTACTTCCTGTTACTATCACACACACACACACACACATACACAGTTAAAGAGATACTTGTGAATGCATGCAAACACCTAATATGTGTGCCATTTTCTATTCCCTTTGACTACAAACCCACCTTTTGTTATCTTAAAAGACAGAAGCAACAGTTACTGATCACATGTCTACAAACGCACACTCATTTCTTTGTCTTCTGCTCAGTTCAGGTTCTGAGTATACGGGGTTAAATACGAGAAGAATAAAAGCACTTTATTGTGCACTTGTTTTTTTTTGTTTGTTTGTTTGTTTTGTTACAATTCATTTCACTATTTAAACAAAATATATGAAGAGATCAGTTGAACTACGGTACAGGAGCGAGGAGAGGGAGGGAAGCTGTTTCCATGGCAACCGAAGCCGCGGCAGTCGTCATCACGAGGCTTCTTCTTCATCATGTGTGCGTGGACACGGTATGTGTGAGTTTGCCCTCCTCTCTCCAGACAGGAGGTGAGGACATCCCTCTAACGCTGTGCCAGCAGAGAGACAGAGAGAGAGAGAGAGAGAGTGAGCGAGAGAGAGAGACAGAGACAGAGGAGGAGAGACAGAGAGAGAGCGAAACCCCATAATGCACTGCATGCTGCAGGGCTGAAGCCGTGCAGATTCATCAGTTCCTGTTCAAGGGGCTTTGTGTGTGTGTGCGTGCGTGTGTCTATGAGCGCACACGCACCCATACACTTAGACCGAGCGCAAGACAAATACACAGAGAAGCGGGCAGGTAAGACAGCTTTACTCTGATCGTGTCGACGGCTGCTGGTTTTACGAGATGACCCGTTTCTGTGTTTTATTGCAGCTGAATGGGAAGAGGAGAGCGCAGAGTGGCTCTGCACAGCTCTGTTCTGACATTAATATTTGACATGTTCTGAATCCGGCAACTTCCTTGCCTGTTGCTAGTGACTGCTTTCTGTCTCCTCTGTTCAAAAGCCATCATCAGATTAAGAGAGGACATTCAGAATAGTCCGAACAAATGTGACACATCTGTTATGTTTTGTATACTGCGGACACTGTTTAATTGTTGTCACATTTGAATATGCTGGGGAGTTTTGCATGCACTTAGATAAGTGGCGTGCTTGCGAGCACGGTATAACTTCCAGGAACGGATGACTTGTAGGATGAATTCAACCGTTGTAATCTGAGACTTTTCGGGTAAAATTTCATATAAAAATATTTCATTATAACACACTTTGTTTATTAATTTAAAAGAATCAAATAATAACAAAAGAAAAAAAAGACATAGTTATGAACATTTAAATATATGTCTAATTTACCTTGTCAAAACAGATCTGAACCCGTTTACTTAAAATTCATGGCATAAACATTAATGACGCTTTTATGGATTCAATTATAAAACCAGAGGCGGTTTCAAACACATTCAATATTTTCTTAGCAAAACAGAAAAAAGGAAAGAAAAAGACAAGGAAAAACAAACCAAAAAAGAAAATAACATACAAAAAAAAAAAAAAAAAAAAAAAAGAAGGCTCCTAATTTTGGGGTATCAGATGGCTCCGGCGGGAGCTGACAGGCAGATAAAAGTGCGACGTGTCTGAAGCAGGTCATTGTGCGGTTTAACGGCCACCGAGGCTCTTGACCATATCTGTTGCACCAGAGACACAGACAGGCGGAGGAGCGCGATTGCATACGCTCAGGGGAGGGACTCTTAAACTTTATTACTCTGGGGCTCCAAATGACAACTTTCATGCATCCTCCCGGGAGCCACGTCATAAAATCCTGATTCAACACTGCTGTGTAGCGACCACAGAGGATCAAGACATATAGTGAGAAATAAAGCTAGTTAAACCTAAATGAAACGTTTATGTCTGTCTGGACAAAGTTTAAATGTCAGTGCATCGCGAATATTTCTGAAAAATAAATAAATAAATAATACAAGCAGTATTGTCTCTGAATCCTGCTTATAAATGTAGTTGATTACACGTTTAAATAGTTTTGATTGTAGCGTTGTAATACCAAAATGTCTCAAAAGAGCGTTGGGATACTTTTGTATCTAGTCATCATGCTTTTTTACGTGGTTAAAGATAGCTTTTTATACTGGACTAAACACGTCAACAGATTGTGCGGAGAGCTTTTGTGGCCAAGGAAATAAACTGACAAACAAAAAAAAAAAAGATCAGTGACAAGAAAAGGAAAAAAATCTTTTGAATATTCATTTTGTCTCCATTTAGCCCACAGAGAGAGGTCCACCTCCGTCTGCCGCAGGAATCCACCTGTCAAAAATCAAAATGGAGAAGCTGCTGTTATTTCCAATAGTTGTTTTTTTAATTAGAGCCTCCCTTTACCATCTGTGTTATTGACTAATAGAATAATCCACCACACAGTAGCACTATGTCTCCCTGACTGTGCTTCATAATGTTTAATCCCAAAGCTGTATGTAGGGAGACTGCACATGCGTGGCCACATAGAACCTCTCCAAAGTCTGGAACCCACATCAGGTCTCAAAAATAACAGGAATATTTCAGCGGTGAGTTGCAAAATTTAGGTTTTGGAAAAGTAAAATATATTTTTGTTCCACAGCTGGTCTGCTGAGCTGTGTGTTGGCAGATTCCTTAAAATTCCTTAAAGTTCACCTATTGGTGCCCTCGAATTCGTTAGTCCTATCACAGAGCTCCTCGGATTTAGGTTTTTGGACACAGAGGCTCCGCAAGGTCATGTACTTATGATTAGAAACTCTACAAAAACATAAAGGCCTGAATGTTGAATTTTTTTTCCTGACCTAAAGAACTGTGAGGTTCTCCAGTATCTTCTTTGGCTTTCAGTCAAATTTTGGTCTTCGCTTGGCAGTTTGGATTAGAGGTGATATATAGATCAAGATTTTCTAGCCCATATTTATCAGGCCCAGTCTTTGTTCTCCTTCTGGAGATTTTTCCCCATTCCTGCTTTTAATGATCTGGAACACGGGGGACACATGTTCAAGAGTGCACAACCTCTCTTTGATGTGAGCAGCGCGAGAACACTGACTTGTGTTGGAGAGCAGTGCCTGAAAAGTCCTCCGTTCCCTCCTCAGTACACAGACATCAGCAGAGCAGTGGGCAGGAACCTTAGTGTGCATTAAATTATCTGCAATTGCAGCAATTATCTACAACTCTGAAACCTTCAACTCTTCCTTTTTTCTGCATTGCCGTGTCTCTCCCCATAAACTAAAAGACTGCCACTGACAACCACCTTCATTTAGGCATATATTTTAAATCACAAAAAAATAATAAATTAACAATTGTCATTGACATTTATAGTGTGTATTTTAACAGTGAAAATGTTGTACATGAACAGAGAATTTGAGCAGTTTTTGTTACACATTTATCAATGAAATGTTCATTTATATGTTTCACATGAACATGAACAGAAGATTATGATAACTTGAGCATGCAATTCACATCATCTTTGCAGAGCATTTTGCCATGCCCCTTGTCCCTGAGTCATTCTTTCAATATTCCGAACAATAACTTTATCATTTTCAATAATTCCCACAACTCTCAGTGTTATATTGATAATAAGCTCTAAACCTTCATGATGACGGCTTCATTCAAGTGTCAAAGGGGGGAAAGAGAAGTACAACTTTGCTAGAAAAATAACAACTACTGTCGGGGGAATGTGTGTTCCTTCCCAAACCACCTTTTCCTAAACCTAACCAAATAGTCTAAATGGAGAGAATATTTTAATGAAATAAAACCAATAAAACAGTGATAGGGTATAGTCTCAAACGAGACACTAATTCCAGCCTTTTGCATAAACATCTCAGTTTCCACTTGTTTAAATTTTGCAGCACTTGCACCTCTCAGCTCAAACAGAGTTGGGATCAAGGGAATTCAGCTAATCCTGAGGCTACAGGGCACAATCCTTTGGTTTAATACTGAATTTGGGTATATAGGTATAGAAGCAACCACAATGGAGTGAATCAGCGCTGTGCGACTTTGGATGCAATAGATTAACAAGTAACACTTCTGTCTTACTGTGATATATTATTTTTAAAATGAATTCACAATGGTTTCTGACATTACTGTGGGGACTCCTTGCATTCTTACTCCATAGCTTTGTCTCGTTCCGTAAATTAAAAAACTTTCAGAGGAGATTACCTTCATTTAGGCATAGATTTTAAACCCTAAAAATCATAGTACTATTTCTAAAATCTACATGAAGCTATCTAAGCGAGTTTTCACACTTGTAGTCTTTCTGTTGACCCAAAGGAACTCTGGGCAAGCCTGGGCTTGAGTCAGTGTGAATACAGCAACCACATTCCCGTACGCACCAAAATGGTTGTACTGAGACCAGTTCCACGAGGCGGTCTTGGTACAGCTATCAGAGAACTGGCGATAGATCTGTGGTGTGAAAACTCTGCCACCTTGATTTAATCACGATCGAACACTGTAGGTTGTGAAGGACCACATCAACAATTATGCCAATAGAAAGTCACGTTTCCTTTTTTAAAATATCTGTTTGTAGTCGTGTCAGTATAGTCGTGTAGTCACGTAAATAGTGAAGGCGCAAAACTCCCAATTTTAGTCAAAACTCTTGCTTATACTCTTTAGATATGAGAATCCGTCCGTCCATCCATCCATCCATCCATCCATCCGTCCGTCCATCCTTCCATCCATCCATCCATCCATCCATCCATCCATCCATCCATCCATCCATCCATCCATCCATCCATCCATCCATCCATCCATCCATCCATCCATCTATCCATCCATCCATCTCTACTGCTTATCCCGGGTCAGGCTGCGAGGGTGGTGGCAGGGAAGCGCAGACATTCCTCTCTCCTGCCGCTTGGTCCAGCTCATCTGGCCAGGCCAGCACAGGAACATATCCCCTGCAGCATCTCCTTAGTCTTCGCATCATGTTCACATGCACCTGGTGACTGCTGATCGAACTCCAATTTGCTCATCAATCTGGGGCATGTGGCAACGTGAAATTCACGCTTATAATCTTTAAGCATCAACTTGGATGAACATGCAACATTTTAAATAGAAAATATTTTCTTCTTCATTTGATGGTGACAAAGTAAGAGCCAGGCCAAAGTTATTGTTCATCTGATCATCTGCCTACACATGAGCACTTGTGCTCCAGCTCCGTGATTGGCAGTTGTGCAGCTTTAACAAATATTTTGACCTCACTTCTTTAACTCGTATTTGACCCCCTGGTTCTTGCGGAAACTGCTATTTTATCTTTACTAAAACAACATTCTGGATACAATTCATGCTTTTGAAAGAGCATTTTTACATTTAGTGTTGTCACAGGGTGGTACGTGTTTTGCTTTCCATGAGTCCTCAATGTCTCCATGCTGAGGCAGAAATAAAAATACTTTATAAAGCTTAACACAGGCGTGTTGCTGAAACAGTACAATGTTCTGCAGTTCTGGAGTTGTGGATGATCACAATATAACATGTACACTCCTGGAGACACTGCATCCCGTTCACAGTTCCCTTTATTCCTTTAAGGCAACTGCAGGACCTTTTTTGGGCACAAAACAATGATTTGCCAACTCTAAAATCGAAATTCCACCTAAGCGGCCTGTGTGGCGTGTCGCTTTGACTCTAGAAACGAACTGATAAATATTTATAGAAGCTGGAGCTAAACATTAACACACAGAGCAGCGCAAAGATCTATCATAGATGCTTTTGAGGGTAGGCTGCAGGCTGCTGTTCAATCAACACTTTTCTCTTACACTTTTACACACACACACACACACACACACACACACACACACACACACACACACACACACACACACACACACACACACAAGCACATGCGTGCACAAGCCAATACTGTGATAAATTCTAAACAGCCTGATATGCTGCCGCCAGCCGGTGATGTGGCTCTGAGTCACTTGGTAACACCCACCTGACGTACACACATACTCCTCACATTCACACATGCTTACACACATGCACCTGACGTTTGATGGAGTTAGACGCCATGGCAACAGAGCTGTGACTCTTGCTGTCCTGTGTGTGGACTGAAGCTGTGGAGGAGGGAGGAGAATACCAGCCAGAACCGCTACTCAAGAGCAGCTATTATTATTCCCAATCTGTCTTTCTCCCTACTCTCTGCTTCTTCTTCTTTTTTTTTTATTTTTTTTTATTTTTTTTTTTTTTCATTTTTCTGTACAGAGTTTTTGCTCCTCTTAAAATACATCAGAAAGGTTGTGAGGTTAAAAAAAAAACAAAAAACAGAGGAAGTTAAAGCAGCAGAAGAGATGTATCAGCAGACATGTATTTTTAAAGCTATTGATTGTGCAAAACCTGACTCGTAATCTGAGGGGGTGGTGCTGATATTCATGAGCACACACTCTAGAAAGCACTCCAGATGCATCTAGTTTGTTGACATTTTTTTTCCCTATCTCACCTTTTTTTTTGCACTCTCACTCGCAGTGTCTCCCTGTTTCGATCGCAAAACAAACTGGTTTATCCCCTTGCCTGTGTTTGTATTCCTTTTTTGCTGCAGATTGTTTTCTCATTCTCTGTTCATGTTCAGTCGGTCATGTTTTAAAGGCAGCGGCAGATATAGGGAGAAGAGAGCGTGGTAGAAATGTGAGGGTGCAGGTGGACAGGTGTCACGGACAGCATCTGGAGAAAATTTACTGCAGACGCAGATGGAGAGCCAGGGAACAGCACAGGTGAACTGCATTTTGGTTTCTGCGAGCATTTCATGGTGTAATTGTCAGAATTTGTCTTACATACATGCACAGCCGCGCACACGCTCACACATTGTGAAATTGTGGGAACGTGGCTGTTGACAGCAGAAGTTTGTCCGTTCCCCTACATTGCCCTCCCTCTTTTCCTCTCCTCCCTCTTTTGCATACGATCCAAGTGCAAGCTGTGAAAGGTGAACTTGCAGTCCACTGTGGATAAATTATGTGTGACATGTTTAGCTGTGCTGCCTTATATGGAGACTGGTGTATCTGAATACAGTACGGGTCTGCCAAGAGGGAAGGAGCGAAGGAGGAAAAGGAGGAGCAGGAGGAGGAGGAAGGAAAAGAGGCAGGGGAGGGTGAAGCAAAGGAAAAAAGGAAGGAGGAGGGGGCAGTGACAGAGGGAGTGAAAGAGAGGAGTGCTGTGAAGCAAGCATGAGGTTTTCGCTTTCCTTTCTCCCATAAGCAGCAGTCAGATGAGTCCTTGCAGAGATACAGTAAGTCTTTGCTGTTCAGTCTGTTTGCGTGTTTGTGGCGTGGGTTGTGTGTTACTTTACGTTTGTTTAGACACAATGCTCACTTGCTCATAATTACTTTTTCTGCTTCCTGTCATCTCATTTCTTTTTTTTTTTGTTGTTGTTGTTTTATTAACTCACCATGTGTGTGTGTGGTGTGGGTTGTACTGATGTGTGTCTGAATGAGGTAAACGCGTGTCTCTAAGCGTGTGTTCGCATTTGTGCACACATGCAGCTTGCCATCCAAGCTTCACTGCTGATGTGTGGCAGTTTGAGTTGGGACAGTTTTAATGTCGAAAAAAGCTGAGCAGACAAGAGGACGAGCAACGTTAGTGTGTAATGTTCCGCAGAGTAGTCATAGTAGCACACAATCACGCACACACACACACACACACACACACACACACACACACACACACACACACACGCACACACTCGCTTCTCTGGAAGACACACTTTTTCTCTCTTCTTTTACTTCACCGATATCTTTGCTTTGTTGTTTGAATATCACTGTTGACACAAACCCAAACACATTTATGTAAGAATGAATGAAAAGAAAAAATACACACACATATGAACAGCTCTACACTCCTGTATAACAGAAAGTGTTTACACTTCTGCTGCCCTCAGGAAATGATTCAAAATCCAACGACACCCTGGCCGTCTGTGCTGGTCTGACACACAAACACGAACAGAACAGCACACACACACGCAGCCACCAGCATCAGAAGAAAAGGAGAGCAAAGTCTATGAAATAAATTTGTGTAATGGGTTATATTCTTTAGCAATTTTTTTATTTTCTTTTTGTCAAATGGCAAAAATAACCTGGAAAATAAAGTTGCGTTTACATTTCAGATATGGAGCAAATAGAGTCGATCAGGCTTCTGAGTCAGAGCTCATGGTCAGTTATGATAAAAAAAAGTACCAAAAATAAATCAATAAATAAAAATTCTAACATGATGGAGACTAACCGTGTGAGAAGTCTAATTTTAAACCCAGCAACAATGTTTTTATTCGAATTCCCAAACCCGACCATGTCAGTTTCCAAACCCAAACAATAACTGAAAGCGAAAATATAAATTGACAAAATAGTTATATAAATTGATTTTTGAAAGAAAAAAAAAAAAAAAGGGCCGGCCTAGAAGAGAGATAAACTCACGTTTCAAAGAACAAGAATTCTGATTTCCTCAATCAAACAATACAGTCTGGACAGAGTAGTGGATTAAAAAAATATATTTAAAAAATGCACCGAGTGTTGATTAATGTTGCACGTAATATTCTATCTGTCTTCACTCTTAGGGTTAAAGAGTCTTCATATCTGCTTCATTTAATAATGATAATACTTAATCTTCTATGTTGCTCAAGAGTCTCTCTTAAACAAGAATCTGTCAATTTTTATTAACCTGTGTTAGCACAAACACTAACTCTCATGTCTAAACCTGAACATTTTCTAGCTGAGAGGCTTTTACTTTCAAAGTAAAAGCTTCAGTGTTGTTTATTGTGATACTCCGAGAAGAAATTTTGCCGTGGAAGCGTATTCCCACACGGCAACGAACAGTGACTTGGAAAATTGAACCTAAATTTTGTAATGTTGTGTGACTGTTGATGGGACTGTGTCGGGAGCTGCTGGAAGCACAATGAGTATTTGTATTTCATCAGAATTCATTTCTTTAGTTGGAACGATCATAATGATGTCACTATTTGCCAAACTGATGCTCAGATACAGATTGCGTTCTTCTCTGGTTTCCCTTTTGTTTTGCCAATAAACACTTTTCACCCACTAACCTCAGCATCTCTTCTTTTCTGTCACACCTTTACACGCTCACGCATTACTGCCTTTGCCTTATTTATTTATTTATTTTTTGTTAATGCCTTTGCTTTCAACGCAGCTCTCTGTCTCAGTCTTTGTTTGTTACTTATATGATGGCTCACACTGTGTTTTGCTCTATCTGTCCCTCAGCTGGTCAAAAAAAAAAAAAAAAAAAAAAAAACTTCTCTGCAGATATGATCAAGGTCATTTGCGTATCGAGCAGACACACTGAATTATACATCACATAACACTAACTAAATAAGTGTTTGAGAGAGAGAGAGTGCAATTGGCTGTGTTATTTTGACAATATAATTTTTTCTGGCTATTTGTACTTATCATCCACTTTCTAATTTTATTCCCTGACTGGTCTGTCCTGTGGAAATGATGTCACGGCCCTGCTGTCCACAGGGACGTGACATCTGCAGTCTGTCGAATGCAGATGAGGTCTGTGTTTTTGTTAGAAAATGAAAAAAAAAACTGTATGTCTCCGCAATGACTTTAGTGCACTCTTATCCTGATTTGCATGATCCAATTATCAGAGGAAAAAGAGAACAGGGCGGGTGCTTTGATCAAGGTGACAGCTGGAGAACACGAGTGGAGATGACACTACGTCCCAAGACTGAGATATTTGACACGGGGCATGCGAGTGGCAGATAGATGGTTGCTCAAACAATCGGTTTGGGGGAGTCCTATGAGTCCATTTGGCAAGTGGCAAAATCACAGGGAGTTGGTCAGTGGTGTATGATTGCTGTTTTCCCCGCAGTCTGCAAAGCTGTCCCTGGACGAATACAGACTATTGAAAGATGTAATATATAGTAAATACAGTCCGCTCCATGGAGGAGTCCTCTGTGATTTACTCAGATTAAGGTGTCAAACTGAATCACCGGTCATAGGCATCTGAAGAGTACAGATTATCTCCTGTTTGGCTGAAGTCACTTTTAATGACTCATAAGATATTCTGCACTTGTGTGTGTGTGTGTGTGATTTGGAAAGTTGACTGTGGATATTTTTTTCATACAGGAAGCATCCACTCCTTTGGTATTTCCTGATCTGATCAAAAATTCCAGACTCTGGAATGTTAAAAAACGTAGCGAGAGGCAAATTATCAGCCCTAATGTTCTTTTTTTATTGAGCTCCTTTATGACGATTGTGTTAATGTGCTTTTCAGTGATTCAGCTTCTAATCAGCAATCATCTTGCTATTACCGATCCATCCTCCTGTCAAGGATTTTGCACAACCCAAGCCTTTATTAAAGAATTCTTATCTTGCTGTACTCTAACTCTGACTGTCTCTGTCTGAAACTCTCCCCTCATCCTGCCCACATCTTCATATTTGTCGAATATTTCTACTCAGTCACAATCGTTCTGCTTTTTTGTTTTTGTAGAAGTCCTTTATTCATGCCTGCATGTGTGTCCAGGCCGACATTTGTCTTTTTATCAGGCACAAAATAAAAAAGGAAGGACTGCGTGTGTGTCTGTGGCAGCTTGCAATTCTTCATGAGTGATAATGGCCTCTGTTCTTGAAACGCCACATGCCGAGGTGGTGAATTTGCACTAGAGAGCCATTTTTTACCTTCCAAAATGGGTACTTTTTCACTGGCATCTGAATTTCCCCAACCCCTCCACCCATAACACCTCTCTCACCTATCAGTCACTTTCTTAGCCTGGCAGTCTATGTCTCACTCTGTGTTTTTTGTCATTCTTCCCTTTTTTTTCTAGTCATTTCCCAGTCTTTTTTTACCACCCACACTCTTACACACACATATATCTTCATACACACACACCTCCTCCATTGCTATTCCTGAGAGGAGCAGCCTAGTCTGGCAGTCAGTTGGTTTATGTCCATGAACTCAGTGACACCCTTGCTGCCACTGCATTACGCCACAGTGGCATCACCATAGCCAGGTAGCGACGCTGCAGTGAAGGCAGCAGAATGCACCTGCATGCATACCTATGTGTATGCAAATATGCACAAGACACGTAAACGCCTCCTCCTCTGTGCCACACACAAATAATAGTGTTATCATGTGCTTAAATATGTGTGATCTCACATCTCCTGTTCACTACAAATGCCTCACCCACATACTTTGCACATTAGGCTGTTTAAACACTCGCTCTGATATCACAGTGCAGACGACAGCTTGCACACGTGCCACTTGACTGCATTCGTCGACTCTCCTCCCCTCTGTTTGTCTTACAGCTGAAGGAAGGAGTCATAGATTGAGTCTGTTTATGTGTGTGTGTGTGTGTGTGTGTGTGTGTGTGTGTGTGTGTGTGTGTGTGTGTGTGTGTGTGTGAGATAGAGCATGCACAGGAGAAATAGCTGCGCATATGCGTATATGCTGCTCATATGCTTGTGTCCTGAATAGCAATGCACCAGCTGACCTTCCATTCATCTCTAAAGCTCCGTCTCCTCTGTAGGAGATGATCTGCTGCCTCACGCTTTGTGATCAATATTACATTACAGTCATTTTACAGACGCTTTTATCCAAAGTGACTTACAATCCAGGAACATGTTGGAACGGGGAACATGAAGCTTCCCATTATTGTCCAAGGATCCTTTGACATGTAGATTTGGGAAGATCAGTGCTCTTTTCATCAAAACATGACTGAAAGATGACCATCTCACCCGCAAAGCCAGATTCTGCCCAGTTACACGCACTGTGATAAAAGTGTGTATAGGAAATAGAATAAAGTATAAGATTATCCCAGTGGTACAATCTGTGTAAACGTCATTATACAGCATTATAGCTGACACGCTTTTGTCGGGTTGATTTGTGTTGTCTCACTCTTGCTCATTCAACAAAGTTTCCAGTTAAATTAACTGTGACCAAGATGCCCCTCAATACTGCTCGAGTACTAAATAACCAAAGCCCTTAATTTGTTGAGACAGTGCAGCCACTAAGCAAAATAGCTTTACAAACACAATTGGTATTCTTCTTCATAAAGTTTTCTTCTTCTTATAAATTGTAAGAGATATGAGAGATTGCAGATGACAGGCTGGTGTGTTAAAAGTGCTAAAAATAAAGTAACAGTGTAATTACTTTAATTTAAACACTCTTTGATTCCTTTCAAACAAGTGTTGTAAAGGTGAGCGGCAAAGCTGAAAATGACTACATTTAAGTCAGACAGCATAAACCTTGCAACAGTGATGAAATCATTTTAACAAGAGCTTCAGAATCATGTCAGTTTTGAATAACAATTGCCATGCTTTGATTTTAAAGTTTGAGCAAGCAATTATCTGTAGGTCGTAAACAAATAGTGTTCAGCCTTGTGCCTCATTCTTATAACTATTTAACAATAGTTCTGGTCATGGTGTAACTTCATTTCTATCATCATGAAATTTGGTACCAAGCTACTGTTTTTTCCAATTAACCTTCTAAGACCTGGCGCACACGTATGTGGATGTCACACGTTTTGTTGTCTATGTCATAATAATTAATTTCTTAACAGGGGTCCAACGCAACAAGAAAAAAATTAAATTGTACCAGGTCTTTAATTAGTGTTTTGGATTGTGTCATCACACACTGGACTGGCATTATTATAATGTAATATATTATTACATGTTACATTACTGAACTGTTTGTTCAAGGGACGAACATACAGCTGGTTTTTATGATTTCTGTCTTCATTCGCAAATAAGTTTAGTCAAGCTTTGCAAGGTTTTAAAAACAGATGCCAAAAACAAGCGCAACATGACCCCACATACCTTTGTCGTGCTTATGTTCAAATGACTCCGTCGGAAGAGCTTGTTGCCACTAAGATTTGGAAGTCTTGCACACATTCATGGGTAAATTGCATATAGGAGTGAACGGATTGGTACCCCTGAATTTCTCAGCTGCATATGAACTCATGCTGCAGACGAGATAAGAAGTCATGTTGGCTGTGTCGGCGGCGATAGCAGGTAGGATCAGCTCTCCACTCTTTGTTTGGGATCTCATATAGAGCTTAAACTATTCAAAAACTCTGTTTTGATAACTTGTCATTACAAATCAATTTGTGAGCATTTTTGCTGTCCTAGTTTTGTTCCTATTTTTCTGTGTCCCGTTTTGCTGCTCACAGTGATCAGAAACAAAGCAATAGCATGAATGTTACGTTCTGGACTCTCGCTTAAAACCAAATAAAAATCCGTAGCATAATCTTTCAGGCCTTTAGAGTAGATGCTATAACTTAATTACACCCCCCACCCCTCCCATTGGTGACTATGACAGATTTAGTTAATTGTATAATCAACTTCAAGCCATATTCCCTAACATTTCCATTTATTTCATAGTCATGCAATTTGATATTTTCCCAAAGAAGTGATTAGTCAGTTTCATTAACAAGAGCTTAATGTAAATAATTAATTAAACGTCCTGAGATCCCATCCTGCTGTGCTCGCAACTGTGTGTTACACTACATTCACATGCACTCATAGCATGTGAGTTAGTGAATTTTTCCTCTTATTTTGGATTCCGTAAGGAGTGTCTGATCGGATTGATAAAAGTATAGCTCAAGTGAGAAACTGTTGCCTATTGACTGCGAAGAAGGTCTTACCACCAGCAGCAATGTGAGAAATTTTAGATTTTATCCTCTGTGTTTTTGTAATAACAGCGATAACCGTTATCTGCTGCTGATGTTGTGTGTATTTTTTGTGCAGACCTCAGTTGGTCTAGACTGGCGTTCCTCAGTTCTGGTCCTTGGGGACAACCGCCCCGCATGTCTGGGATGTTTCCTTTCTTCATCAAAACCTGATTAAAAACAACCGCAATCAAATACCTGCATTTCCTCATCTGCGTTATGGAGGCAAACAGGTAGTAGTGAATGGCACAAACGCTGCATGTCAGACAGCAACGCTGACGTTTGCCCAGCTGGTGATTAACGAGTCAGAATCTTGCTGCGAGTTCTGTTCATCTGTGTTTTACGTTTTCAGAGACTAATAGAGACAACGCTGGACTGTTGATACTGTGTTCTACATGTCTTCCATGTGCTCAAAGCGCAAGAGAATGACCACAAGAAAACAAAGCTGTTATTTGGGTATTTTAATAACCCCAAATTACCACGTATAAATAGTACCAAACAGTAACATTTTCCATTTCCAATTCTTGATCTAATGAAACATTGAGCAAAGTACCAGTAGCGTATGATCGCCTTATTTCTTTCTTAAGTTAAATGATTTGTGGTTACAAATTCGCAGAGTTATTTATGTAAAAGAGCTCCCACCTCTGAGGCGCAGTGAAAGCAGCGTGACTCTAAAGTTGTGGGTGAATATAAATATGGGGAGGCTGGATCATTTCATTCAGTCTCATGTACTGCATGTTTAACTTTAATCACTTGTGTGTCAGCCTAACGATTTTACCTTTTGTAAAGGGACAGTCTTTGAGTTTTATGGGCAATACTGTGTTGAGTCTTTGATGCCATTTTCACCAAATGGCTATAATATGGGGCTGGGCCTGACGCCATTAGCCATTTTGTCCTTGCTATAAGCGTGGTTTATCTAGTTGCCGTGGTAATGATGACCTTGCAGCACATTACTGTGATACTGCAGCATAAGGTGTTGTGTGAAACAAGGAATGAGATGAGAAACAGCAAGAAGGAGAGATAGAGGGGGCTGAGATAGTGGGCGTATAAAATGAGGACAGCTACTATTAAAAGATGAGCTACGTCCACAGAGTTGTTTATGTCACATGATACTCTAAGTACAACTTAGCAGAGGACAAGTAGATTTCTTGCGAGGAGGAAAACATGGGAGAAGAGGATTCTTGAAAACTGTGATCCATACAACAGAAGCAGACAACAGGTGGAGATGAGACAAAGATAAATTAAGAGAGATGAGAAATGTCAAGATGGTATCACAGCAAAGCACCAGCAGTGCAGTGAAATGGAAAAAGATCTGCTTTTTTCTCTCCCCTACTTTTCCTTGGAAATCTTTTTTTTTTTTTTTTTTTTCGGTAAACCTCCTCCTGATTTTCCTTCTCACTACCTGAGACTGACCTCTGCCTTCTCGCCATCTTGTATTAATTACTCCTGCTTGCCCCTCCCATCACTCTCCCTCTACCTTCTCTCCTTTTCTTGTCACCGTTGCAGGTCTCTCTTATACGATTTGACTCTCACAGACCCCCACCCACCCCCATTCCAACTTTCCCTAATGGTTCTAGTGTAAAGGGCAGCTCAGGTCATTTTTAGATGATATCCTGGTCAGCCGGGGATGCGGTGTAATATGAAGCGTCCAGCATCTGCTTTTTGCTGCTGCAGTCAGTGCCCTTTAACCTCTCACATTACTGAATTTCCTCCCCTCCCTCCTTTCTTTGCTTCCTCTTTTTTTCAGTTTTGCTTTTTGAAAACTGTCCTTCTTACGCCACAGACACCTGACCTGCTGTCTAGCACGATTAAATCTGAGAAAAATTCTGACAATTTGTGTCTTTCATCAGCTGTATTATCCAATATCCCGAGAAAGACAGGCAGAGAGAGAGAGAGAGAGAGAGAGAGAATGAGAGAGAGGCAGCACAACTGTATTCCTCTCACTAAGTTCGTAACACTTCAGGAATGTCTGAACCATCGACTTTCTGCCTAAGCAAACAAAAGCTTTTGATTACTAGACAGCCACTCTGAGGGAACTTTAACATATCAGAGTTTAGACTCTCTTGGGACGTGAAGCTTTGATGCAAATTGTTTCCTCTTGTTCAACATCAACGCTCTGTTTCTCAGCTTTGTGTCACAGATCAGTGTGTCACTGGAAATACTGAGCAACTAGCTTTCTCGCTGTCTTCCCAACCGCTTCTTCCTCTTTTTCTTTTACTGGGAGTCATTCAAGGTGAATAAATGGCTCAGAGTTTCTGGCCTCAGTTCACTCTCCTTTTCCTCTCTGAATTTCTCTCATATACAGAGATGAACGTGGCTCGAGTTAACTGTGGAATTCCACATGGGTGATGCCAAACGGTGCACAATGATATCAAGATGTGCAGCTACATCAAGCAGAAACTGGGGGGTTCTGACATCATTCTAATAAAGAAAAGGGAAAGAAAATAAACTCTTGTATTAATATCAGTTATTGCCATGCAAGCATTGGCAATACTGGTTTGTAATTTGGTCTTGTCACTCCACCTGAGTGCTGGCTGGCCTGCAACAATTTGCAAAGACTAACATAACTGTCAGATTAACAATTTCTTCCCCAGGACTTGTTACACTGTCTATAGGATAGTTTACACTTATGCACAACACAGGGTTTTTAAGAGTGTCTTATAGGATATCTTCATAACATTTCAGTTAACAGCACCATTTGGTCAATCTTTGTCCCAAATGACTCAACCGGGACTTCTGCTTTGCACAGTTGTTTACTGTAAGAGCCTGTTGCTGTCTGACTTTTGTACCTACCAAATGTGACTGCGATCACATGAAAGTATCAGGCCAGGATGTTATAGTGTTTGAGTAATAGTGTGAAAAAGAAATTCTGATTTTTGACGTAAAGTGTTAATCTTTGTCAAGTGGAAGTACGATAAGTATGTAATAAACGATGTTAAGTAACCCTCATGTGAAACCAAAGTGTTAAAGTTTAATGAACAAGTTATTCATTATTTGTTTTTTTGTTGTTGAACGTGTGGATTCTCGCTTTGAGGATCACTTGTGGCTCCGTGTCAATAGAGCCAAGTATGAGATAATATTCAGCTCATATTTTTATGAGTGCCAGTGAAAGGCATATTTGAATAAATATTTATCCAATGTCCCTCTGTCCAAAGTAGGTGACGTCCTGCTGCCATTTGCGACTAATGGCCAGATGGAGGTTATGAGCCCAGAGGGATGGTCAGTCACACGAAGTAAACAGCACTTACAGAAATATTTAGGCCTAATTTGATGATTCATGTATTTCTATTGGATGTAAAATGTCCATCCATTTGGATTGCATAGATTTATCACGAACAGGCTAATAAACTTCATGTGGGGCGTATTTGTCAAATCTTAATGAAACAATTAAAAATTGGATTTATGTAATAACACAAATAAAATCTGTGTTTTAAATACACAATTACATATTTGTATGTATACATACGTTGCATATAAACGTATGTATTCGCGCATACATTTATATGCAACTGAAATAAACTTTGACTTTTTCAACTTTAGTTGCCGTTTGTTAAAGTTTAAGTCTGTTTCACAGATAGGGGTTGGCTTTTTGTTAACTTTCATTTTACACACTCCCGCTTCATTAGATGTTTGGTTAGTTTTTGCCAACAAAACCGTTTGAGTTCTGTAAGGATTCTGTAAAGAATTGTATTTTTCAGTTTACAATAGGAAATTATACGCGCTGATGCCTCTGAATATCCTAGATGCACTTACTCACTGTGCAGTCAAGGTTGCTCTTTTCTTTAACTCTGATCACAACGGATGATAACAGCCAGCTGACCCTATTATTAGGTGGAGAAGAGCATAACTGTGGGACTGATAACAACGGATAACATTCATCCAGTAGGCTGTTACGATTCAAAGTACTTTCATCCTAGCTGGAGGCAAACCTTTTTTTTTACTGTAAATTCTCAATATTTTCCTGTCAGCATGTCTGTTCATAGGTTCACCGTGCCTACGGACTGCCTCTCACAAGACTCTTTGTGATCAATAACAAACAAAAATCTACTTTTGCTTGATTTTGCTCAATTTTGATTGTATAGGACTCTTGTCAAATTATTGCTGTCAAGTTTGATACTATCGAGTTATTGAAACTATTTGCTTGTGTATAAGTGGGTCTTAGGAGTCAGAAAAAATCAGCAGGAGCAGTGTCGCTCCAGACTACGTCTGTGCGCTTTTACTGGACAGTTGTCGCACGAATGAAATAATCCAGACTTCAGCCAAATGAGTGGCACAATTTTAGTAGACAGAATAGCACCAGATCAGATTGCTTTCTTTAGCAGACGGACACATGAACCCTGGTGATACTCTGGCTTTGCTTTGTGCAGACCACATGTCAGCAGCTGAGGCAGGGTAGGAAAGGGGCACAATTTAAAGCCAATATTTAGTCCTTTGTGTTTTTAATTTAGTTTTATGCTTGTTTGTGCACAATTTGGATTTAAGAGGAATGGGGCCTTTACTGGTATGTAATATCCCAGGCCCTCCCCACCGCCTGCCCAGCACCAAGTTATTACCTTGGCTAGTTGATCTGATGGTGTAATAATATCTTCTGCCTCTGGCTATGGGAAATGGCCACATGCATTATTCACAAATGCTAAGGTACTTATTGATGACTCCTTTATTTATATATTTCCTCAATGCCAAAGACATTTCTCTCATTTGATACTCCTTTGTTTCAATCTTCTGTTTTGAGATGAGTCTCATTCAGTCATCTTTCTTGAACTGGAATTATTAATATATCTGCAGTGGAGCCACTTTTACTCATACAGCCTTTTCTCACTATTGCCATCAGAGCTCAAGTACTCTGAATGTCCATAGAAAGCATAACGCCTTTGAAAAGACAAGCATGTCATTGGCTTTGGACTGGTAAGTTTCTCTAATCAAATTTGCTAGGATTTTCTAGTTGTTTGCTTCTTTTTCAGTCATGCAGTCGCTGTAAATGGAGCATTTTCTCTTTCAAGCCAGTGCATGCAAGAGTTCAGTGCTCCTGGATGTTCAGTGAGCTTTTGCTCTGATCTCACATTTTCTTTGCTTAAACCCTTGACATTGCAAGGAGAAATAGCAGCACTGTGTTGAACCTTGTGAAGTTATCTCCAAAACAAAATAAATGCTAATCAAATTTAGTGAAAGTTACAGTTAAAGACGTCAAGTGTGAAGCCATAATTTGCTTCGAGTCTTAACCTCTATGTGTTTCAGCCACAAGTGAAATACAAGCTGTGAACTGGCCACTGCAGACATCTGTGTCCATTAAAGTCGGGAACGTTTCTTCCCAGCACATATTCTGATATATCAACTAAGGGCAGATATTTGTACAGAATCTTGATTAACTTTGACTTTTCTTTCTTTGCAAACTTTATGACGCCACAATATTTCATTTTTTCTTGCCAACTTCATTTTATTTGTGAATATAAACGTATTTTTGCCATTCTTGTGACACATTCCAAAAGATGTTGAGACAGTGAAGCTTTTATCACTTTTTAATGCTGCCGTTCCATCTAAAAACACCTAAAAGGTAGGCTGGCTTTTGAAATGAAGCAAAAACACATTCCTGTTGTTATTTTGTCTCATTATTACAGCGAGCGTGTCTTCGGGTAGGCGACAGTACAGGGTCGCCTTTCTCTCTACATTCTCTATTTGGGACGGGCCAGGTCTGCAGGCAGGCTAATTCAGTACCCGTTCCCTCTTCTTCCTCAGCTATACCTTTGTAATGTGTGCAGAATGTTACAGTTACATGGCCTGAAGCCAGCGTATGTTGCTCTAAAATCTCAGAGTGCATTAATACTGCATTAGTGTTTGTATTTTTTTTTTTTCACTTCTCCTGCATAGCTCTCAAATGCCCCTGTAGTATCTTTTTTTGGAATCTGTTACAGGCCAAAAGTTTAAAACATTGATGGATATTGACAAATGAAATGATGCTGATGTAAAAAAAAAAAAAAAAGCAAACAATAGCGTGGCATCATTCTGTCTGTAAAGAAGCACAAGTCAAAGTAAATACAAAAAAATAAATACTAGTTTTTCTTTTTTTTTCTTGTTTGTTTCTCTTTTGAATTTTTGATACAATCCCAACTTAGGCTTGTGGTCTACATGTTATCTGGTGGCAGCAGGTAATGAATAGAAATGATGTGCTGATGTGTCGACTTAAAGCAGTAAGGAGCTACCGTACGTTGTGCTAAAAACTTTCACTCCTACTTTGAACATTTGAACAGTTGAGTTCAAATGTTGAGTACGGACAAAAATGATTTTCAGCTGCGTCTGGTTTGGTGTTGGCAATACAACTGGACGTTTAGGTTTAGGCATTAAAACTTGCCTTTGGTTACGTTATGGAACCAGTGCTGCAATCTAAATCTGGTGAGATTTAGGTGTCAAATATTTGGTATGGTTTGACAAAACATGTGTTACATAACGTTACCTGGAAAATGACAACAAATTTGATATCTGCTCTCCTGTGAAGGAATGAATCTGTTCGTCAGAGGAGCGGTGGGACTTGTCACCTTGGAAACTAAGCAGGCTGGTTTGACAGAAATCTCTGAAACAAGCACAACTTCTTAGTAGCGCTTTGCCAGTCTAGCAGAGGCTTGACACTTGGCACCTACTCGTAATTTAAACCCATTACACGCTTCCACGGCATAATGTGGTTTTATGTTGTGCTCATTTCACACGTATTTTCTTGAGACAGGCCTCCATTTCACTCAGCTGTAATGACACCATTGTTGGCCCTTAGGCTTAAAATAGTAGTATATGTGCTCCATCGGACATGCAAAACACAGATAACTGAGAAAAACAAAACAATCCCTGACTCGCTTTTTGCATAGACAATTAACTTCTTTTTTTTTTTTTGCATGCAAAAATATTCCACCTATCGGCCTAATGGGAAACAGGAAATGTCAAGATGGGAGTTAGAAGAGGCAACGTAGAAGACCAAATAAGCCACTCCATATTTAATCCATTGGTAATGGTAGTCCTCCTTGCATTCCATCTTCTTACCACAACATCCCTGCCATGTTCACAGGACTCGGCTTCTTGTCCGTGTATGTGTGGCCACACACACTCACTGCCCAAAATATCAGCTTTCAGATGGAAAAGTAGTTCACCACAGAGGGTGGCCCTAATAAGAGGGGAGAGTCTGACACATATGCAGTCTATGTTTGAGCAACAGTTTTCATTTCATTCAGTAGAAAATTTGTTACATCTTTTTCTTAAACTAGTCCAATCTCAAACTCAGATAATTGCTGAAGTTCCCTAAGTTTATAGACATTCAACTGCACTTTTTCTGAAATTAACAGACGATCGTGGGTTATTGAAACAGGTCCAGCTGCAGCAGGACAGTTGACGACCCGTCTCAGATTATGGCCTGGCTCTGATTTCTTACTCACTGTTGCTGCGGCTGTTTTGCCTTTTAGAGCCGTTTCTTCAAATGTTCAGTAGCATGCTATAGGAATCTAATTAAGTTTAATGTTTTTAATGATTGTTGGGTTATTGGGTCCTAATATTTGTGTAAATAATCAAGAGCTAAACTCAGAGTGATGAATTCCCACCCTGACATGTTAGCGTGTGCATGACGTTAGTTGTTTCAGTAACTCGTGACATAAACAATCACACGGTGCACTTTTTGTAACATTCACACAGACGCACAATTTGATTTATGAAAGACTAAAGATTGGTCAGAGTTCATGATCTGTTGCGGACAACATTTTCAGTTCCCAGACTACGTTGTTATAGCCCCAAGGAAAAGAAAGAAAGAAAAAGAAATAAAAGAGTAATGCAGATGGGAGTGAAAGGTTATCCAGTCAAATCCAAGACTTGAGGTCTTGGCCTTGGTTTTTGGGACTTGGTATGTGTTTCACTATGCCAAAGCATGAGTCCAGAAGATTGCATCAAAGTATGAATGACGAATTCTCAATTTAATTTTGCCCTAGCATGAGATCACCCCTGTCAAAACTGCAAAAAATTGGTCTTAACAAATGATCTGGTGTGATCTGACACCTCTGTTTATTCCACACGCGACTTATCTTTGTTGGTGTTTATTTACTGTTGTGCAGGTGTTAAATATTCACATTTTCCAGCAGCACCTGAACATATAAAAATTCAACATTACCTTTGTGAGCCCAACAAGCGCAGACCAGCCCACATTCACAGTTTGCTTTTTTTTCCTACAATTTCAATTTCATTTTGGCTTTTAATTACAGAATTCACTTCTCTGTATTTTTATGAAGCATTATGTTTAAAAGAGTTTCTGTGTGGAGTTTGCATTTTCCCCGCGTGCTTCCCTCCGGGTACTCCGGTTTCCTCCCACAGTCCAAAAGCATGCGTGCTAGGTTGATTGGTTGTGTTAAATTGCTCGTTGGTGTACGTGTGAGCCTGCATGGTTGTTTGTCTGACCTGGCCAGGGTGTACCCTTGCCTCTCGCCTTTAATGAGCTGGCATAGGCTCCGGAAGACCCTGCCAATGTTTAAAACAGGTATAGAAGATAGAAAAAGGTGAAACTGCAAAGTAGTCAGGATAAATCTCACCGTCCTGGGACTTCCAATTCCAGGTTTGATTCTTTTTGTGTTCCCCTGTTTTGTTTAAATGTTAAGTTTTTGCATTTGAATCTACCGCTACCTCTGAACCTTGTAAAGACCTTCTCACATTGTCATTTTTCCATCCACTTTAATAACATTTTAATAGTATCCAACATTATCAACTGACCGTGCAAGCTATGTGCTAAATGTAGTATATTTTTGCCTAGCAGGCATGTCTCCGTGATAGAGTTCTAAATTAAATATAATCAGGGATTCATCAGACATTAATGGGGGATTAGAAGATAAAAAAAGAGAAAAAGGTTCCCCCCACAGTACAGTGTCAAATGGTAATTACCACTACTTTATACATACATAAAAGGAAGTAATGAGATTCACACGCAAGTGAATGTCAAATAGCCGGCATGGATTATTATCTTAGAGTTGTGCAAAGATTTTGGCTACTTCATGCTGTGGAGACATCATATTAATGTTGTGTGATTTGCATATTCATCCAACCATGTGTAGTGATGTAAGCATGTGGCTCAGGTGGGAGGACGGTCTCCTTCCAAAGGTCACCCCCTCATTCTCTAGCCCTTCCATGTGTTTAAGTGTCCTTGGGAAAGACGCTGAAGCCTGGTATTGCCCCGATCTTCTCATCAGTGTGTTATTGTACAGAAATAAGCATTATATATGTAGAGGGGATGTATAAAAATAAGGACGGTGTGAAAGTATGAACGACAAACACATTAAGAAAGACCTCTTAAGAGCCCTGACGAGAATAGGAGCCTCAGCATTTATAGTCTCTACTTTTATGCATAGCAGCAGTCTTGAGGAGCATGTGGATGAGTGGGCTTCAGGAAAATGCGGAAACTAATATGTGACAATGTCATTCCCAGTCTCACAAGACATCGGCTTACAGATAGCTAAGAATCATTAACATTTTCACTTGCACGCCTTTTGATAAAAACACATCTATGTTATCATGAATAATCTTTACATCATATTTTTTGTAATTCCTAATAGGTTTTTGATTTTTTTATGTGCATAAATTAAAGCAGTGTTGTTTTACTTCAGGTACATACTGTATGAAATCAGAATCTGAATAATACTTATAATTTTATACTTTCATGTCCTGTTTTTTTTTTTTCTGTAACTTGATATCACTCTCTTTGTCTTCTTCTTTTGTGTATGCCTGGGCGCTTGAGCTTCGCTGTTAACAGTATTCTGTTTAATTATCTACCACGTTCATCTTAGGGCTTCTGAGAAGGAGGAGATACAAGAGAATTAATGGGAGACACGTTCAAAAGTATGCATGAATCTATTTGAATGTGTTAGTGCATCAGTGTTGGGATGTGTGTGTGTGAGTGTGTGTGTTTAAGCCGTGCTCTGCTGACACTCTTCCCTGCTTCTCCACAGAGAGAAGTGCCTTCATTTGCTGACCCTTGTGGCTGTTTGGCTCCACTGAAGCCGCCTGTGCTTCTGTGCCTGTCCATGTCTGCCGGAGCTGCCAGCCACACCAGGAGCACCAGGACCGCTGTGACTGTCACCCCCATCTACTGAGGCTGTCCCTGCACCGCTGACACCTCCCTCTTCCCCTCCCTCCCTCCTCCCTGCTCCGCCTGGTAGCCAGACTGTTCCCATCCATGCCACTCAGCCGTCTTCAGTGGAGGCTGACGACTTCCCCCTTTTTCGCAGACGTAGCCCGATACTGAGGACAAACAGTTTTATCGGCTCCTGTGAGCAGAAGAAAATTGTTTCACTGCTGTCCCCTCCATCAGACCTTTCCTCCTCCCTCTTTTCTTCCCCTTTCTCCACCTCTCTTCCCTCCCCCGGCCCTGCAACCTTTCATCATGGGCCAGCTTGATCGATAATCTCTTTTGCCATTTGTCTCATCTGACAGTTCAGCTGAGGAGTGAGCAAGTTGAGAGAACTGGTGTTTTTCTTTTTTTCTTACTTTCTTTCTTGTTTTTCCTTAAGAGAAAGATTGCAAAACTTCTGTGGACATCACCAGCCCAGGCTCTGGGTGACAGGCCCTGAAGGATTTCCATTTGAACCACAGACTCGTAGAATGGGCTTTAGGTGGTAGGCATGTCCCTAGGTCCCATAGGCTTCATTCAGGTCAGACCCTGGAAACAAACCCACTAAAGTCTTGTTTTTTCCCATGCCCTTTCCCTTTTCTTTCTCAGTATTTGCCCCCGTGTCATTAAAACCATACAGACATAAACATAATTCACTTGCTGGATATCTATTCCTCCTGATCGACCCTACTTGCCTCATTTGAAATGGCGGTGAGTTTGACACCAATTCGGGACACAAAGTGGCTGACGCTGGAGGTCTGTCGAGAGTTTCAGAGAGGAACTTGTTCAAGACCAGACAATGAGTGCAAGTTTGCCCACCCTGCCAAGAGCTGTCAAGTGGAAAATGGCAGAGTCATTGCTTGTTTTGACTCACTCAAGGTGAGTATGACAAAAGCTTGTGCTGTTCATTAATCCCTCCCCTGTTACGTCTTTTTCCTCTTCAGTGCTGATGAGCATTGTCTGAGGGTTGGTAATACAAGACCTTGGTAAAGCATAATATTTTTATATCATACAGGGAATCAAACACGAATGCAGAACGAATTGGGGCTTTTTTTTGTGACATAATCTTTTGTTAAATGGAAGGAAATGGCATTGATGAATTTAAGCCTTTGACCAGGGAGTTATTTCATAGCTGTATAAATGCTTTTAAGACTCTGTATGTGTGTCTTGGTACGCTTAAATGGCCGTAATCGCACTAACATCTGTGAATCAGACTCAGAGTTTCCTTCACAGGCACATAACTTTAGTGCAGGATAGTCGGCTGGCACGTTGCGAAAGCTTCTGAGCAACCATCTCTTTACGGGGTGAATAGGAAACAGAAGTAGGACGGCATACTGTGTATTTCACGTCTGTATGTGGCTCTATGAGTATATGTCTGCGTGTGTTATTTTGAGGTCATGCTGCACAGTAGGGTGTTCTCAGAAGGCTCTGTAATTTACTGTCTATTTTTGCCCTGGCACTGAGACAACACACTCCCACCATGCAGCTCCTCTCAGAGACGGGGGAAGAAAAATCAAAAAGCACTCAGGATGGAAAGAGGTGGGAAAATAAACTGGACTGGGCCGAGCTGCTGTGGAAGAAATATGAATGTAGATATTAAAGGGGACATATTTAAAACATATATATATATGGATGTATATTCTGTTTTTGAGAGGATTGTTTTGGGAGTTTAGGCTGACAAGCAACTCAAAAACATCAACATAACTCAAAGTTGTTGTGGCAACCTGATATGAATCTATGTCATTCAGTCAGTCGCTCAAAATTGCGCAATTTTGTTTTGCAAAGTAACAATTCCAAAAGAAGCACACCCTGTGGCGGTTCGACCAAGAAATGTCACAGATCCTTCACTCAGACCTCAGGAAATTGTCCCAACTTTTGAAAAGAAAAGGGTATGTTAGGTTTTAGTAAAAAGTATTGTAAAGTATGTCAAATGTGCCACTATTGAATATTGAATTAATGAAAGTCGTGCTCTCTATAGATTTGACTAAAATTTATATTCAGTATTTAATAGTTAATGCCCTTTTATGCCAGTAGTTAATTATGTCCCTGTATTTTCACAAAACATAGTTGAATGAACTGAAAACTGTGGTTCATATCTGAAGTCACGATTGTTTTTGAGAAGTTTCTGACCAAGTCTTGATCAAGCCTGAAAGTCTATAGCCATGGTAACAACTCTTTCACCATCTCAGTTTTATTCACTGGCATGTTGCAAATAAAAAAAAATAAATTGCAATCAGCTGCACACAGAGTTGTACAAGTCATTGCAGCACATTTATTTATCACCTCTTATGGCAGGCAATCGAATAGTCACTCACTCAAAACCACAAACATAAATTTCATGGTGTCACCAGACTTGGATTGCCACCCCAACAGATTGAGCATTGCAGAAAAATAAACACATCCTGTTTCATGCTTTAAATCTTGTTTTTTATAACATAAACTGTTATTAAGTGGCTTTGCTATTCTTTGCCAAGTGAGATGACTTACCATGTGCAGATGCTGTGGGTAAAATCAATGAAAATATTATACAGCAAATGTGTAAATTACAGTGAATCTAAACCTAACTCACTATCTATCATGTTTCATTTATCTTACACCTTTTTAAAATATCATAAAAAGGAAAGCAGCTTGAAATAAAATTTGGGGCACACTGCCCAGTCCGCACTGAGTAACATGGCGTTTGGCAAGTATAACAGATACTTTTTCAGCAGCTAAGAGATTATAAGATCTTGTTTAGATAAGTTTTGTTTCTACTGCAAACATTCATTCGTACTGTGATATTTCTTTGTGAAATCGTTAGGAACATGGCATAACGTTTGTTTCGTACCTCTTGAGGAAGTTGGTGGAACATGAAGTGAAGTTCAGTACCGCTATTCTGTTGCAGAAGCCACTGACCTTTTATTTTTAGTTATTCATTGTTGGTGTGGCGCTTTCTTCCAAAATTTGTTAGTGTTTAAGGGAATTCATTATTCCTTCCTCCAGTGAAATGATCACCTTGTTGCATCTCCTAACACATGACCAAAGTGTGATCAATCCCCTGAGTTGATAAACAGTTGAAGAGGTATCGCTCTCATAGAAATATGATCCCGTTTCCCAAAAACATATCTTCAGTTTTTGCCAACAAAAAGTACCTTTATAACTTCATCTCTGGGCGTGATTTATTTCCAAATTGGCTATACCAAAATTATTTAGATGTTCATGTGCAAACTTCTGTTAAGTTTGCAAATGAACATTTTCTTCCGCTAAAAAAAAAAGACATTTTCTTCTGATAATCTTTCATTAAGATCATATTTGCACAGGAGCAGAGTGCACCAAGACTCAGTGTGTTAACTCGTTCTGAAAGTCTTTTGCTGTCAAATTGAGCTTTCACTTTTTTTTTTTGTTTGTTTTTTATATGACTGCTATGAGCAGATATATTTGAACCAAAATTTTAAAGAACGACACACACACACGCCAGCCTCTCTTCATCTTAATGCTTTTTTTGTAATTGCTTGATGTTGATATTACTTAACACTATCACATTTTGCATGGCATTGTAGAAGTGTTTTTATTCTAAGTTTATTATGCCTTCCCACCACTGCAGCAGGATTTTGCGATTCTAGCTGAGGGGAAAAATTTTGCGGTCTCTAATGAGTAATAATCACACTTGGCTGACCTGGCCGGTGTTGATCTGCAGCCGTCCCAGTAGAAATACGCAAATGCCTCTGTCCCTCTGTGGTTTGATTGGTGTGACATGGTGCAGACATGTAAGAGATCACGTCCTTTCAGGGGCCAGGACCACACAGTTTTTCAAACTGCTGAATGTGTTCACAGCAAGTCATTTGAAGAGTAAGCACGGCGTCAAAAATCAAGACGGCTTTATTTTTCAATTGCAATGGAGTGAATGGAAATGGGAGAATTCATCTTTCCATATCTTAGATTTGAAAAATATTCATTGTCTGTAAATGCAAAAGCACCCTGAAAGCACCAGTTAAAAACATGCTGCTAGGCAAGGCAAGTTTTATTTGTATACCACATTTCCGCAACCAGGCAATTCAAGGTGATTTACATAATAAAATATGAAAAGTGAAGAGGAAAGTTACAGTGCAGTGGCAGAATAAAGAAAAGTTAGACATAAGCTAGAGTTTCAATTTAGCACTTAAATTAACATTGTTTAAATCTAAATTCAGTGGTTTGAATAATTCAGTCAAAAGCAGCTGTAAACAAATGAGTTTTTACCTTGATTTAAAGGAACTGAGGGTTTCAGCATTTCTACAGTTTTCTGGAAGTTGGTTTCAGATCTGAGGAGCATACAAGCTGAATGCTGCTTCTCCATGTTTCCCTCTGATTCTGGGGACACGGACCAGACCTGAACCAGAAGACCTGAGAGGTCTGGATGGTTGATATGGCAACAGGTCTCTGATGTATTTTGGCTCTAAACCATTCAGTGATTTATAAACTAACAGAAGTATTTTAAAGTGTATTCTCTGAGATATAGGGAGCCAGTGTCAGGACCTCAGAACTGGAGTGAAGTGGTCCCCTTTCTTAGTTGTAGTGGGAACTCAGGCAGTAGATTCTGGATCAGCTGTAGTCTGATTTGGCTGACTTTTTTTAGGCAGACCTGTGAAGATACTGAATATAAACGCATGGATGAGTTTTCAAGATCCTGCTGAGACATTAGTCCTTTGATCCTGGAGATGTTCTTAAGTTGATAAAAGACCTGATTTTGTAATGTTTTTAATGTGTCTCTGAAGGTTCAGCTCTGAGTCCATGACAACACCCAGAATTCAGACCTCATCAGTGGTTTGTTGCTGTAATAACTGAAGCTGTGTGCTGACTCTTAAATGCTCGTTTCCAAAAAACCACTTCAGTTTTGTTTTTGTTCAACTGAATAAAATTATGGCTCATCCACCGATTTGGTCTATGCATCTACTCATCACTTCAATGGGTTTATTGTCACCTAATGACATTGTAATGTAAAGTTGTGTGTCATCTGCATAGTTATGGTAACTTGTCTTTTTGATTATTATTATCAGAGGTAGGGGAAGAATGTAAATGTTAAATAGGAGGGTTCCTAGGATAGAACCTTGGGGAACTTGACAATACATTTTTTGTTGCTTCTGATGTAAAGTTACTTATTGACAGAAAGTAGTCCCTGTCGTTTAAGTTAGACTCAAACCAGTCAAGTACTGTGCCAGAAAGTCAGACCCAATTCTCCAATCACTCTTGCAATATACCATAGTTAATGGTGTCAAATGCTGTGCTGAGGTCCAACAATACCAGAACTGTGAGTGCTAGTGAAATATAAATATGTGCATGCACAACATATAACCTTCACAGCACTATACCATAATTTGAAATTTTGTGTTTGTGTTTGTGTTTGTGTTTGTGTTGGATAGAGTGATATCAGTGATGTGCACCTCTGTATTTTTACTTGAGTGAGGTTAAGGGTTCTGGTTCTGACAGTTCTGTTTTCCATGTTGTACACTTGTCCATGTAATTTGTCTCCTATCTGATTGGCAAGCAGGGTGGTATTCGGCGTAACAGGAGACCATAGCTGCCAGTCAGTCAAGCAGTCCAAGCCACCGCTTACCTTGGTGTATACCTGGGGGTGGATTTCCTGCTAAACTGAGCACTGTTTTATTACAGTTATGGGCTGTTTGGTTGGGACTCGGTTGGTACAGGTAAGGCAGGAATGGATAAGGCTGGTTGCTGGGGCATTGCAAGGATCATGAAAACAGACAGGCAGTCTGAGCTGGAGAGGGCAAGAGCAGGCGCAGAGGGGGAATGTGCGAGGAAGCATAGCACTGTGCCCAGAGCCCTTCCCTGCTCTGAGTGCCAGGACATTCCTTAGTCTACCTCCCTACCCTGCATTTGTGACAGAATGATAGATCTGCTTTATCTGCAGATGAATTCATAACACATAGCTGGGCTTAAAGAGAGAGGCAGTGGGATATGGGAAAGACAGGCAGAAAGGTGAAGAGAAGGAATATAGGGAGGGATATTGGGAAACATGATTTTCTACTCCGGGATTTTTTTGTCATGCCACTTATATTTCATTGCTATTAAAAAACAGGCCAGCAAATGAAGAGGGAGTGTAGCATTAAACGTGGAAAATGTCATTGGTAACTTTCTCCATTTTTAAAATCTTTCTTTTCATGTTTACAGTAAATAGTCTTGCTTATACTTAAGAAAGGTTTATTTATAAAAAGTCCTGCATTTTTAATCACTAACCTGCTTACAGGTTCCAACAAGAGAGAAGCTGAAAGCAGAGATGATTTCTCTCATTTTGAATTGTGCTCAGGCTGTCAACTTGCTTTTCATTTCATATATCAAAGTTATACCAGCTTGTGCCTACTAGCGTCTCTCCCATGGACATGTGTCGTATCTAAAATTCTCTTCATATTCAGTCTGCCAAAAACACAAACACGGTGTTGTGTCCCGTTACATTTCAAGAAAGTTGATGTTGATCGATGTTTGAGACCTTGACATTTGAGTTGGGCTGATTTCGTCTCCTTTTGAATGACTCCACCATGGCATCTTCTCTTCTCAGCTTCTGAGTCTAGTGCCAACGGCTGACTAAACATAACCAAGTCGTTTCCAAAAGGGTGGCTTATCGGAAAACACAAACACATCTGCTGAACAGTTTGCTGTAAGAGGCTCAGTCAAACCACCAATTTTGGACTTGTTGGAAAGCTGTTGCGTTGTTAGAGGGAAATGAAAAAAATGTGGTGTGTGTCTGTCCTTTTGGCTTTTGCTGAAGGGAATTCAGCAGAAAGTTGTTATTAGCAGCTGGGTAAAAAAGCTGGTTCAACAAGTGAATAAATAGCTGGTCTGGGGTTAACAAAACACAATAAAGTCACCACTGGGCTGCGATGGGAAACAGGTTAGAGGGAGTCAGAAGGACCAAGTGCTCCAGTACAGTATCATGGACTGGCTGATGACCAGATTAAGTTATTAGACAGGAAATTGATATCCATTATCTTTATGTGCCTTCAATATCTCTATTTCAAAGGATTATCTTGGCAACATAAATAAATTATTATTCTTTATGGGGAAAAAAAAGTTTTTTTAACATCTACAGTGGATCACTTTACAGGTTCCTACACATTTGTTGTTGGGTTTTTTTCAAAGCAATATTTACATAGTTTATTATATCAGAAACTCTTCCAAAGGAACATTATTTTAAAACACTTTAGAGCAAGCATGGACATAATACTTTATGAGGTTAAGGTTAATCCAGGACAATATTTGTTTTAAAATACCTTCTACAGCCTCAGACTAATAGGAGAGCCTTCTAAAACCCTCTGGACGAAGCTAGAAACATGAGATAAAACCCATTTTAAAGGTTAAAATGGGTCTGGCACCCCTTCCATTTACAGCAATTTCCACCAGTAAAGAACATATAGAAACCAACCACAGCGGGTTTTTTTGTGCGATGACTCATGGGCCACTGTTCAAAATGATCAAAATGGCTGCAGAAGTGTTGATAACACCTTGAATCACCAAGTTTTTACTGAAAAACCAACAACAGACACTCACCAACATTCCCACTCCACTGCATGCCATTTTAGATGTATTTTATTGTGTTTTTTCTGGGTTTTTTTATTTTAGTTTTTTTAGTTTCTCTGTTTGGTTGTATGCCAACCCAGGGGTATCCAGCGGCTTTTTCTTCTGTATTTGATGGTGCTGCAGCGTGGAAATTAAAGCCAAATGCAGGGGAACCAGACTAATTTCTTTAGCGAATTTCCACTAGTTGAGATTCGGGGTAGTTTTTCATGGGTCAGATCGTTGACACGTGTCCCCACTACCAGGTATGACCCAACAAAAGCCCTGTTGTCGGCCCTGTTAAAGGTTCCTGTCTGGTGGGTTTACCCCATAGACTCTAAAAAGCAGTTCAGTCAAGTCACCCATTGGCTCCTGAAGAGCTGTTTTAAAGCTCGCTTTTCTTTGTACGGGGCGCAACCGTTGGTGCTCGAGAAGCTGATGGGAGCATGCCGTACGTCAATCAAAGTTAGCTTTTGCTACCAACTCCTTCAGTGGCTCCCTGGTGAATTATCTGCAGACCTGCTGTCAGATGTTTACAGCAAAATATACCATTTAACATGTTGACTTGACCGTGAAATCAAAATTGACAGTTACACTTAGCCGACACTATCAATCAATCACTTTAAAAATATTACACATGCTTTATATACATTCTCCTGGCAACGTACAAAAACATTCACCTCCCTCAGAGTTGTCATCGGTGTGAAATCAAAGGATTTAGACCAAAACGGTTTCTTGAACCAGGCTGTAAAAATGTATATTTCTGCTCTAAAGTTGGACATTTTAATATGAGAGTCAATGCAGAAAGATTCACTTTTCCAGCCAGTCTTCAGCAGCCAGTCGAGGAACTCCAACATATCTTAGTTCCACGTGAGCCTCAACCGGGAAGTTAGATGGTTGGTGCTTGGTTTACCCCGACTAGTGGAAACACACTTTGTATCAAAGAGGAAAAGAATCGTTTTGCCTGTAGATTACTCAGTTTTAAAATGCAAATGTACGGAAATAAATAGGGTCCGATACGATCACTCTGAACACTTCTACTGCCGGGGGAAATATTTAAAATTGTGACTGAAAGTCTAACTTCGACTTTGACCAGAGTTGTTTCAGCCTTGATGATGCCTGCAGATACAAAATAATTGGTACTGTATTTCATTACACTGTGAAATATTCTCTCAAGTTTGCTTGTACAGTGTATGGTATACTTTCCATCTATCCATTCTGATTTGGTTGAGGTTTGACTTTACTTTGTCCCTGTTTGTGTCTTACTGAAATCAAACACACTTCAGAGGGGAGATACAAGGGAGTAAAATCACATGTGTGGACAATAAACCTTGAACTTTCTTGAAACGGCGAAATCTTCCATTCATCTTGCGATAAGTATGACAGGGTAGTTTGTGCTCTTACCGAATAATTGTAAAATAGGCCTTTCGTGTGACTTCAAGCGGTGGTTTTGAAAAAACATCATTGTTTTAAAAGGTTTTAAGAGCTATAAATCTCACATTCACCTCTTATTTTCTTTCTCTACTTCTTGTTCAATGACAGGATTTGAACAGAGATACTTAGTCTATAAAAGAGGAATATTATCTGTGGCTGCAGCATAAAGAATATAATTATCCAGTGTTACAGTAAGTTTTAGTGAGCATAGTTGTAGTTTGTTGACACATCTTGTGTCAGAAAATTCTAGAACATTTGTTCTATTTTATTTTGGTGTCATGTTAAGTGGCAGGTTCTGGTCAGTTCACATCCAGCCAAACAGGCTTCTGACAAGGAAATGTTTATACACCAGAGAATTGCTGGGATCTGATTACATTTTTTCAAAGAGCAAATTTATATTATGAATATACACACATTTATTTCACTTACATTAAGCCATTCATTAATTTATTCTTTGTCCATCAATATCCTGGTGGGCCATAGTTTTCTTTTTTTTTAATACAACACTGCAAAGGCCTGAAGTGAAATGTTGGCCTACAGCAGTGTCACAGTTGTGCTGTTATTATTTATCAAACAATAGTCAATTATATATTATATCACAATGAATATGAAGCGTATTAACACGTCCTTCAGACTATGTCACTGCAGCCAAAGGGCATTCCTTATCTTCATGATGCAACTGCACATTATGCCCCCAAAATTGCTTTAAACAGCCCATTCATGTGCATAATGGCTGTTATCGATTGGAGCCAGCACCAGAGAGTTTTAATGAAATATTATTTTAAAGTTGCATATACAAGCACGAGCATCCCAGATGCCAACAAACCTAAGAAGCCAATTTAAAATTTTAAGGGGTCATTGTTATCGAGGTAAAAACGTGGTAGCCAACATCAAAGTCTGAGCTGCATCACATCTCCTTTGTACTTGACACTAAGAGACTTTACCAGACATACCAGAAGAGATATTATCATAGAAGCACATTGTTATATAAAAAATAAAAAGTTTAAAATACTCAAATAATGAATGTATTTGATGGCAAAGGAGTCTCCATGCTGTCTGAGGTGAACCCTGCTTTTGACTTGCTGATATCCAGGAAATGCTGCAACTTCTTGAACTTGAGCATTATAATATTATGGATATATGGTAACCTATATGTAGGGAACATTTCAGAGTGCTTGAAAAGTGAGAGGGGGAGGGGAAAAAAGGAAAGGTGTGAGTGCAACACACAGAGAGAGAGAGAGAGAGAGAGAGAGAGAGAAGAGAGAGAGAGAGAGAGAGAGAGAGAGCAAGAGAGGAAAGCAAAGAGCGCAGATAAGAGAAGAATAGCTGATGCAATACACTAGGATGAGAGCCCCGGCAGAAAACTGTGAGTGTGTGTGAGTACACAGTGCACAGGGGGATGCAGTATATTGGAAAAGAACTCTTTGAAAAGGAAACGTACTCAAAGCGAGTTAATCTTCTCTGTATCTGTATTCCGCTGTCATGCTCTCGCTCTCATCTTCTCCTCTCATTACCTCTGTTAATCTGTTTTAACTCAACTCATCCCCCAACAACACCCCCTGTCTGTTTTTTTTTTATCCTGTCTTTTTTTTTTCTCTTTTCCAGACATCCCAGACACCTTCATTTTGATTTTACCCAGCATGATTTTTATCTTTTATTGCTTTTCATTATGTTTCGGGAAGACTTTTGTTTGTCTCAGCCGGTTTTGTCGTTGTGGCCTGACAATAATAAAGAATGATAGTTCAGTGATGGACGTTGCTTTAATGTCTTTGGATATGTATTGCATATACATACCCAAAGACCCTATGCATTTTTACAAACATCTGTTTTGCACAATAATCAAGTTTCAAAAGGTAATCCATTCAAAAAATAAAAGTAATCGAATCATTACTGGATGTAATCGCCAGTTCTATGAATTACTCCTTTAAGGCACGCTATTATCTACACCTGTATTAGTCTAAATTGTTCTACACGTGCTCAAATGGTATTATTTTCTGTATTAGATTTCTTTTTGATGGTCTCCTCTTGCAAATTTCTTCATCATCTTGTTTTCATGTAGTCTGCATATTCAGTCCTTATGGACATGTGTGAAATATACTGACTTTACAAGATGTAAATTAAAATATGAAAGAAATGAGCAGATTCAGTCTCTCCGATGCATGCACTAAAACGTCGTATGATCCAAACAGAGAATCAGCTGTTTCAGTTTTCACCAACTCAGCAACTTCTTTGCTATGTCTTGTTATGATGTAAAAGCTTGCAGGGGTCAAAAGGAACAGCCCTACACTGTTGGAGTCTAAATCTGAAAATGCGTAAAAATGACATGCAACCTAAACACCAGACTGTGTTCTAACAGTCATAATTTCAAGCAACAATCTGCAAGACATAGGTTTGTGAATCAGAATCAACTTTATTCACCATGTTTGTGCAAGCAAATAAGGAATTTGATTCCCAAGATTTTGACTCTCAAACCCACAACAATCAAAAAAACATCTACACTGTGTACATACATATATACAAGACAGAACCAATACAGTGGCAACTTACCCGGAGTTAAGGTATTTGTTTCCAACACCTTTACCCAGGATAGCCATCACATCACTCTTCGCTTTTCCGCATCATTAAGATGCTTGTATGGATGCAACCCATTATGAAAACTGTTTATGGACTCAGAGCGGTCGGGATTTGACCATTGAAAGTACAGACATAGATATCCACATGCATCATGTTTAAAACATTTATGAGTAATCAGATTTTATTTTCTTCATAGTGTAATTAATTTGGGAACACAAACAAACTGACTGAAAACTGTGATCTTTTGTTTTTCTTTAATAGCATCAAAAAGAATAATTTCAGTTGAAAAGAATAACCTATTAGGACACGGCAGCTGCTATATTTTTTACATTTCTAGTTTACTTTCCATAATTTCGTCTCTCCGTCTCCGTCTCTGACAATTGCAAGCACCTACTAAACTTTGTATTTCATTAGGAAAATTAAAGCTAGTTTACTCAGCTTTCATTTCATTTTGTAGCAGATATTTAAGATATGTACGCTAATTTTAATAAAATAAATAGTAATAAAAAATATTGCTGAACGTCTGATATTGTATCGTTATTTCACTTTAACTGGTCAGTAAACGCGATCTCTTGTCTTGTGTTCAGGAAATAAAACAGCAGATTTATGTTTGCTGTCTATTTAAAGTTGAGTTTTGTTATTAATATTAATTTTACATTATACAGTAGGCTATGTGTATACAAGGACTGGAGTAATGGTCCCAGAATTGGCAAAAAGATGTTTTAAACAGTGTTTCTTGGGGTACGTGTACTTCTGCTCACTGATCTCATTGATCACTCTACAATTTCATCATTTTTTTTAATCAAAATGAACACGCTATACCATATTTGATTGCTCATACATCTCATCCCACACAAGACATTATGAAAGGAGGCTTTTATTAGGACGTTGCTATGAAGTAAGCAGCAAACTCACAGCCAGGAGCTATTAACTTTGTCTGTAACGTCTCCTCTAAATGTCTCTCTGTCCTCTGAGAGGCCACCATTTCTACATCCATCTGTGGATAAGCCGCATCAGCACAGGCGCACACACACACACGCACACACACACACACGCACACACACACACACACGCACACACACGGACAGACACAGACACATGCATCCATCTTTAGACATGCTGCATCAGCATGGAGACGTGACAACAACGCCAGTGCCAAAAAACACACAAGGGCATTGCAGAGTAGCCTCCCACCTCAAGCAATCATCTTCCCTTCACCTTTTGGCATTCCTTCATTCCTTAACTGTGAGTCTTAATTTCTGCACTTTTATGTGAATTTCTCCAAATATAACTGATGTCGGCGCACGCGTAGCTTTGTACATGTTTTCACACAAATCTGAAGGGACTGGGACATTTAGACAGTCTAAGTCTAAAGGTAATGCCAGCATCTGTGCATGCTGAGTCTCAGTGTCCCATCGCTATTGCTGCTCCTGCTGTTACTGCTGTTGTTAACAGAATATCAAACCTGCTATAGCCTGATCTATTGCCGATTGTCTGTCGATCCTCCCACACATTCACGAGAATAACTTTTTGTATCTCCATATACTTAAATCAGCTCCTCTTCTTTATATCCTGCATCTGTTTTTAAAGCTTACTATTTGTAATTTTCGAATGCAGGAAAACAAACACTTGCACCAGACTGCAGACGAATAAGGCGTTAAGGGATGTGACATGATGGAAAATGGAGAAGCTGGGTCTAACAGGACATGATTCACCCCAGGACAGGCAGTCGTCTGCCAACTTGCATTCCCGCATTTGTTGTTTGGCAGCGCCGCAATTCTGTTTGGTTTTCCCGCTATCTCTTTTTCCTCTCGCTCTGTCTCTGGTCGTCTGTTCTTCTATTCAGGGGGGATCTGACTGTATACATTCAACTATCTGACATGGAATCCTTTACCTTCAACCTCGAGCTCATAAAAAGATGAATCGACACAAACTGCAAACCCTTACTCCTCTTTGCAGACACCAGACACAGTGACACCAGCACTGATCTCAGTAAAGCAGAGAAAGTCCTTTAGAATCACAAGCTTTCGCCTCAGGTAGGTAATTACATAAGAAGGAAAAGCCAAAACTGCTGCCTTGTTAGAGGTAATGCAGGCTACAACAGGCAGGACCGATAGAGAGCTGGGCATGTCTCTCACTGCTGTGTCAGTGGACTTCTTCACCTGAGTGTGCACATGTGCTTCGTTTGGAACTGACTGCACGATACATTTCAGTTCACAACGAGGTGAAATGGAGCAATTAAACTGAGTCAGGAGTGTGTGTGGGATTAGCATTTGGAGTTGAGTATAGATTGGCATGGTTGTACAGTGAGCATTCTTGAAAAGCAACCAAATATGTTCTTTCATGTCACTGCAAGGAAGGTTTTTTTATCTAGAAATGGGGAGTCAAATGTACACAGATTTACACAAATATGTTCTAGTGCAGGAGAGAGCGAAAAAATAAAATAAAAAAATCTCTCCAGGTTTTATAAATGTATGCACACTTTTAGGCTCCAAAAACATAATTGAAGCCAAGCTCAAATATTCGTTCTCAAGGCGGAGTTTTATTCTATTCCTCTGGGCTTTTTCTGGAATTGCAAAACGACAGTGCTGAGGATGAATGCTAATTTGCAGGGAATTACTGAACAACCAAAACCCACCCTCAAGAAACAACAGCTTAGTTAATTTGTGTAAGCTGTTATTATGACCGATATTTACATATTTCAAATTGAGTGCCCTTTGGTGGTTGTGACTAAGCATGTAAGAAGTCTCCCGTGGACTCGTTTTGCTGGTGTTTTGGAAACTTAGCTTTCTAACATAGCATTTTAAGTCAAACCATGACATTTTCCTAAACTGAAATAGTCTTGGCACCTAAATATTGCCTGAAAATAAACCAAAACCCATTACTGATGGAGATCCCACAGTTGATTTATGTTGGGTGTCCTGATCAGAGTCCTTCAAATTCCTTTAGCAGGCTTCCAAAACTGGAAATGACGGTGTGATTTCTAAAGCGATCAGTGATCTAGACAATGCCTCTAGAGCCGTTATGTGGCAACAATAGCCTAAATAATTCAAACTGAAAAAAAAAAACAAGATTGCAAGATGTGCTTTTGTAACTATAAGAGATTAGATTTAGAGTTGTTTTTTAGGGGGCAAACATGTACTTCTACTGAAGGGTCTCTGCTCCTGAGGGAGTGCAGTAAGCACACTTTGACAG